>JAOBBB020031445.1:0-15133 GCA_025331005.2 Zoanthus gigantus | reverse complement strand
ATTATAAATTATTTTTTTTGTGACAAATATTTTTGCAAATTTTCGAACCAATACAATATATATCAAGATTATTTCAACTACGGGCCTGAAATGACTAAGGCGAAAACCAGATGAAAGGAACAGTTTTAACAACCAAATTAAAGTCGTTATGCTAGAATTAAAGCGCAAGCATCAGAAAATTCGAACACTTTTTCATTAAAATCGGATTTGAAAAGAAATGTTTCACTGCCAACCACGTTGTATTTTAGGTCTGGATCAGTTATCAGATATTAATATTGTCAACTTTACGGGCTGATACTGTCCTGTTGTGGAATTTTTCCAGATGTAGAACAATATAATGTAAAACGAATAGAATCGTGTTTGTTGTGTCCACTATTGATCCAAAGTACTTTTTCTGTGTCCTTGTTGCCAACCATCTCCTTTCCAAAGTATGTTCTTGACTAACATTGAAGCTTGGGACAGATGGCCATGCATTCTCTAAGTTTACACGACTTTTGGTCCCAGCGAATTTCGTACTGTGGAAATTGGACAATCATAACAAACTACTAAATAAATAGATACGCGATGAAGCTATTTAGCAGAAAAGAAACTCTCAATCAGCATGGCAAAGCTAATGCACTGAGGGGCACGGCCAGAAATTTGCCACAAACCTAAGAGAGAGGAGAAGAGAGACAAAAGGGTACATACAGGGATAAACTGTGGATACCCATTCAAATTATTTAAAAAAAATTAAAAGCATTAATACTATTTGTGAAGACATCAAAACATTTTAGTTTTTTTGGCAAAACCATATATCTCTCTTTTCAAAAAATGAGACTAACTCGATCCAGTTGGGGAAACTGTGACTTTTGATGCTTTGGGAATTGAGTGCCGATGCATCAATTTATTTAAATTGGAAACTTGAGAACAAAAAAATAAAAATGAAACAAAAATAAACAAACCCATGCAGCTCCTTCGCTATTCCCTGTCACAATGTGAACATAGAAAACATAGTTTAGCATTTTACCTATATTGTGTTCTCCATTTAATTAACCCAAACCGTTAAATACATATTATTATATGGATTATCATGCTGTTCTTGACTCAGGTTAGTCAAATTGAATTCATGTTAGATTTTAAATAACTAATAAAATTAAAAAATGCTTGAAAAGTTTGATGTGCGAAAAAATATTCGACAAGATTATAAGTGTATATGCTATCTATATAGCTAGGTTGATTTGCGTCTATTTTAATAGCATAAATCTCGTACTTTGAGTGTTTTTTTATTGCAAGGTTATTTGCATGGCAGTTCAGCTCAGTATAGCTTAACCTTGGAAGTTGTATAACTCGCGTATTGATAAAACAACAGGTTTGCAGTTACTGAGTTACATTTCCGATCAGTTGTGTCATTTGCAGAAAGGCCATGGGCTCTGACGACGTAAATGCATGTGTGCAGCTACCGTATACTGCAGTTTTACTTTGGCATAAACAGAAAAAAGAATAGCTAATACAACGTATTAGAATTTGAAGTTTTATAACATAATGTTTTGGCTAGCCATACAAGCCTTTATCAGGTATGATACTGAATTGCAACCGGTTACAAAGCAAAACTGACAAATAATATTTCAATTTATCTTGCTTTATTTCAGATTCTGCTGACAATGACAAAAAAAAAATAATGGTTAATTAATCTTTATCAACCAAAGCTCTTAGGTAAAAGCCACAACATCTTCACAGAAATCTGGCAGTTCAAAAACTTTCTCATTAAAGTCGGATTTGAAAAGAAATGTTTCACTGCCAATCATGTTGTATTTTACTACGGGGTCTTTGTCAGATATTTTCATTTTTACCGGCTGATACTGCCCCGTTGTGAAATTTTTCCAAGTGTAAAAAATTGTTTGACGGATAGGATCTTGTTTGCCGTGCCCACCGTTGATCCAAAGCCATTTTTCTGTGTCCTTGTCTCCGATCATCTCCTTGTGCTTCGAGGATCAACATTCAATACTGGCAGATTTGGCCATTCGCTACGTTTACACGACTTTTGGTCCCAGCTAATTTCGTACTGTGGAAAGACGACAAACATAAATTACTAGATAAAAAGATATGGTTTTTTAGCAGAAAAGAAAAACAACTGCGGTTAACAATCAAATTTTAACCAGGGGAATTATAAATATAGCCAGAAATTTGACATAGAAGACAGGTGGACAGAGTCAAAACGCGGTACAGGGATGAACTTTAGATCCCATGTTGAAAATATTTTGAAAAGCAGCCTTTTTGGAAAAAAGATGGCCCTCACCTACATAATTTTATTCTCCTAGGCCTAGTTCACCAACTTCAAACTCAAAGTGAAAGTCAAACTTTAAAGATTCAGTGATAAAATTAACGTATGTCTTTGAAAAACCAAGATCAGTGCCAGTGGCAAAAGGCAAAACCAAGGACCGTGTTAACTATTGTACACAAATATAGTCATAGAAGAACTGCTAACATTACACAAACCTGATAAAATCTCTTATCGGCAACCTTCTGATGAAAAATGTCAGAAAGTTTGTAGCTGAAAACGGTTCTATCGAAGCGAAACTTTTGATCAGCCTCATTCTCCGTGTTCAAGTAGGCCGTCTCCTTTGTCACTCTTGTAGTACAGTTTTTACCATTGCACACTGTCAGTTTCAACGAGCCAATCACAGAGTAATGCTTGGGAAAGAGGGGCGGAACCCGGAACACGTGGCATGGGTCAACCTCAGCTTTAGGACATGCAGGGCCGTAAAAACACGCGCACCTGTTATAAATAGGAAATAGTTCAGTTTATTTTTAACGTACTGAAATGACAAGTTTAGTGCTGTTTTTAAAACTATCACCAGGAACACGTGATCTTAAGTCAAACGCTCCGGCGACCAATTTTTTGCTCTCTGTTCTAGCGATGAGCCCCAACACGTGTAAAAGCCAGGGGAAAAAATGACATCGCAGCATGAATGATAAAAAACAGTTCATAAATCATAAATGGAATGCTGTGTTGGTGTTTATACAGAAACAGTTAAACAAATAAATAAGTTTCACACCGTACTGAAAAGAGTTTTTGAACTGACGTTTCGGACTGTAGTCCTTCGTCAGAGTGAATTCCGACGAAGAGTATGTTATGCAAGGACCTTGAACTAATAAATAAAACAGTCACGAACAAAGAATCTACCTTATTACACGCAATTAGCACGGTTACTATATTAATAATGGTAATAGGACTGAGTGGAGTCCAATTTGGTTTGTAATCATACGAGTGACTAACAAAATCGGACGACCTCGAAGCGGGAGTCCGATTTGTTAATCACGAGTATGATTACAGATTGAATTGGACAACACGAAATCCTTTTACCAATTAATCGTAATCATTATAATTTCCGAAAAACAAAAGAGTGCAATTTGAAAATTTCTTTTGATTGCAATTTTTGATTTATTTTATAATTGAAAATTTACATTGAGGAAAACATTTTCTGTACAGAGACAATGTCTAAAGTTACACATTCCTCCAGTTTGAAAAAGTTGTTGAGTTGCAATAGTGATTGTAATCTATGTTGTGATGGGTGGATTTAGCTGAAAGTAATAAAATGATTGGCTCAAGAAACTGTCCGATTACAGGTGTCCGATTACAATATTACAGTTAAGTTAGTACAAAATGCAGCAGTTTATGCACCAATCATATTTGAGGAAATTGTAATAACTGTGATTAAACCGGTATTAATTACTAATTAATTAACGCGGATGAAGATGAGAGTTTGTACACGCGATAGTTAATTAACGACGAAACCATAGAGACTTTCTAAAGTGGCATTTAATTAACGCGGTTAAGGAACTTCAACTTTTCAAATGGTATTAAATTTACGCGAGCTCAAGTTCCATTCCTTACAAACAGTTAACTAATTAGACCAGTTTCGCATTCCTAGTTGCCGCTGATTTAAATGACTGCAGATTCCTTTTGCACAGTGTTAGCCTCAGATGTAGTTTTAAATGCAGTGCATGTTTTTCTGCATTCCAACAAGTTGCTTGCAAAGATGATAAGATCACAAAATTACCATCAATTATTTTACAAAAGAAATTAAATAATGGCCGATAAACTACACGGAAGACAAATTAAGGTGGAATAAATTAACACGGATTTTTTTAAAATTACGCTACTTAATGTAGTTTTACAAACCTTGTATTTCCTTTACACTTGTGGACTGTATCGGTCATGTGACCGGTTTTAGGGTCTTTACGACAATCGTGATAACCACTTAGATCTTTCAGGCAGTATTTCCAGGAAGACCTATGTCGCAAAACTCACCGCTACAGATAACACTACTCATTATTAAGAGAACGCTCAACTGGAGTAAAGAATACATCCCTTGACTTCTGGCTGGCTCTCTGACTTTCTCCTATATTTAAAACATTATTAGTATTGAAAATTCATTAAAGCAGTATTACTGATTAATAAAAGTTACGTCAGTTTACAACGTACTTGAAGGCAACCATGGAATTTGTTGCATGCAAAACAGTTTGAGCCCACGAATTACAACACATTATGTTGTGCGATCGCAGCTCAAACTGAACCAGAGAAGAACTACTGTTTTGGTGTCTATGCCCCCTTTTTTAACACGACTAATGATCCTGTGCCTATCCGGAAGGTTTTTATACTATTAAAGAGACTTTAGTTTTGACTTCCGTTTCCCCTGGACGGGATACTGAGTCCATCGCAAGTAAGCTACCAGAAAAGATGGTATATGTACTCTCCTTTGTTTACTAACCTCGTAAGGATGCAAAATTAATTTTCCTTTGACCGAAAATATGTCACACGGCTGTTGAAATCACAGCAGATCCGGAGATCAAGAAAGGGTCTTGCCAGAAAGCAAGAGATCTTACCAACTACACAGATTTCAAAGTATCGACCAAATGAGGCCAAATCACCTTTTTATTTATTTTTAAAAGTCCTCTTCCTCACAGCTGGCGTACGTTGTATCGTTTGATATTTGTACAAATTGAGCCATCTGTGCCATTGAACCAAAATGAAAACTTGTAATTTCTATTCATAAATCAAGAGAAAAGTTGAAAGAAATGACAAATAAATTATCTGTCATTGTCTGAAATAGTGAATAGCCATAACAATTATTCATATTTTATATTTCTATTTACTAATTCAAAGAAAGATGGAAAGAAATGACTATTGAATTCTTCCTTAGTGACGTTAAGTGAGTACAACTAATTGCACAAGAACCGCCCAAGTTTATAATTACTATTCAAATTGTCTGGCACTTTTTCTTTAGTCCCAGTTTTGTGGCGCATGTGTCAAGCAGTGGCAGGATATTCTGAAATCAAATCTAAGTGCCATCGAGCGAGACATAAAAACCAGAACAGCAAAACTAAAACCGTTATAATAAAGTCCTATTGGCAGTTAACTTTAGTAAACTCTGAACTCACCTCAGGCTCAGTACTTACTCGAAGGTTGCTTTCTGTGCGAAATCCACACTTGAATGATGTACAAGCAATACATTTGAAGTTGAATACAAGCCGATTGCATGTATTTAAAGAAGCTTTAGTTATTTATAACCGAATTACAACTTTCGATTCTTTTATTTTGATCAATACCGGATCATCCGGTAGAGCAGAAGTTACTGAAATGATTTCAGTAACTTCTGCTTTGATTTATCAAACTATCACGAGGTCGAGCTAAAAATAGAGAAATGTTACTACTCGTAAATGCAAAATAATATAAGAAAATTCATTTATTGTTTGGAAAATGTCGAATTTGCAGCAACTTTACTATAATTTTAAGTAAAGAAAAGACATTCTTAAGTTAAACAAAATGTTTTGAAAATGTTAGGAGTATAAAAAAAAGAACATGTCATTCGTAGATGACATGAACTAAAAAATGTATACTAAACGATTGAATGGTTATAGAAAACATACTGAAAACAAAACGATAATTTTCCTCAACTTTTACTTTGTATATCTCCCTCTGTTTACAAGAGCATCTTATTTTTGTGCCACGAGCTTGGCTGGATGTACTTAACTTTTTAGGGAATTTAAGCTCAAATGTTTTTAGAATGTTTTTAAAATGTTCTTAATATACTCATATATGTGTTTTGAAGATACTAGCTAGTTTTGATATTTGAAATAGGTGAAGCCTATATATGTATATATATATATGTATATGCATGCGTATCGGCTTATTTTTGTTTCTATCACACAGGTTCAAGTTATAAAAGAGGACTGGTTTATTTGTGTTTTGTATATCAAACAGAGTTAACTGACTTAATTTATACCAGAGGGGAGTCAGGTTGGCGTAGTGGTCATCCGACTCGCGCCTTCTACCATCACGACCCAGTATGCAATGTGGGCTGAGATTTGTCGATCTCAATCTGATTCTGAGGGGTTTCCTCCAGGTATTCCAGTTTTCTTCCCTCTACAAATTCGACTGTCACGCCAAGATCTGGCCGTCGAGCGATTAAACAGTAACCTCTGGCTAGGAAGAATGGGCAACAGCTTCCTTCGCAATTGACGTTAAATAAAGTATTTGTTACTGATTAACCGCGCCTCTAATATCTTAGAAGAATAAAAAAAAACTCTTATCAACATATAGCTTAACCCTACAAAAACCGAAAATGATCACCACTTGTAGTTGTATCAGTCTTGGAATTTCGCCTTTTAGATAAAGATGAAAGCGTAATGCTTTATGGGATGTGGATGGATTGATAAAAATTGTGTATACGGCACTACAACTGAGCAAGCTAGTAGCTAATTTGAGGTCACTAGTCTGGGTACTAAAGCCACGTAAGTAGCGTGCATTACACCTTCAATCTACCCATAAGTAAAAGAATACTATTACGGTAGAGGTAATGCCCGCTACTAAAATAGTCTTAAATGCCCAGATTAGTGGCTTCAATTCAGCTAGCTCGCTTGTGCTATCTATACTTTAGTTTTAGCTGAATATTCTTTTAACATATGTAATGTTGGCTTGCCAACCCAGTCGGCCGTCTAAAATAGTAGGGTTAAGATAAAATTATGACATCAGTTTTCCAAATCTTTGATACAACAATTACATCAATCTAATTACTGTTAAAAATAAACCCAGTTTGAAATAACGCAAGCTCTGATTGGTTATAGGTCAGTTGTGTATAAATGAATAAGAGGTTATTTTCTAAAAGGTTCCGATAAACGGTATTGATTGCTTGTGTTTCTACACAATAATACACACTTTTCTGGTGTTCTTACACGTAGAATATTCTATTATTGTCTTTTTAAACCCCTAATGTAATTATTTGTTTGAGCAACGCAATCTATTTATGAATACTTTAATATCACAAATCATTTTTGTTTTTTAACAAAAAGATGTTCCACTAATCAGCAATCAACAAATCTATTTTTAATTCAAGAAAGCCAGTTATGTCTTTCAACAGCGTTTATACTTAATCACATTTTTATATCTGTAATGATAGGAATTTTAGCTAATAAAACATAACATGCGGTCCTACTAATCCCTAAAGATATGTTCCGAGGTTCCTGCATAACATAGCTTACAATCGGCGCGCCTACTACTTCATTACCATACATTCCTCTATTTTTGATGGATGTACAAACATAAACGCTTTAGATTTAGAAAGTTCTTTTGCGAAAAACTTGTACAATTACTAGATAAATAAACCCAACAGCAAAAACGACAAGACTTCATTACTTTAATAAAACTTCATTAATTTAATAAAGAATTATAAATGCAGTTCTTACATTTGTGTTCACTCCTAAAGTTGTGTGTTTATGAAGCCGTTTGTTAACATTAGCAAATACATTTTTAAATATAAGAAATTCCTCTGTGATTTCTTCAATATCCGGCTAACACTGTGCCGGTAAGGTGAGATCACTATCTTTCACACCGGGGTTAAAACCTCTCCATGTAGTTACCCTGGAAATTGAAGTCTTGGCGATGTTCGAACCCCTGTAGTGGTACACATACCGGACAGGGGCATAGCGAGCCGTGTGATCAACCTGGCCAAGGTAGCTGACGTACCATGTTTTAACGATAGCCCAACCAAATTTACTACCAGTGTAACTCTGCCAGATCTCACAATGTTTTCCCTCTACTTTTGTTACGCCGCGGTACTTGAAAGACTGCGGGACATGCAGAATAGGAGCTTGTGACAATGAAGTCACATAGCACTTGTTCTTGGAAACATCGAGGTGATACTAAGAAGAAAAGCAAGCGAGAAAAACTGATAAGTTTCAATAAAGCAATTTCTCAAGAGATTCAAATGAGTATGTAATCAGCTTAGGTTTGGACGGAGCTCCAGGTCTAGCTATTGATGAGCAGGCCAGTCCTTAAATCTATAAAAAAAAACAAAGTCGTCTTTTCACACATTCAGTTGTAAATGAAGAATACGAAACACAATTTTCAATGTTGTTACTGAGCGGGTAAATTACTTTTAGCTTTTTGATATTTTGTGTCTTGTATCTATCAGAAAAGTTTGCATTTTATATGATGACATTGACGAAAAATGATTAGCCCTTAAGAAATATGATTTCTATTTTGTTTTCCTTTCATTAACGTCTGACCTGTGTCTATTTTACATGCACCGATCTTTAACTTTCATACCCAGTTTTAAAATCAAATGTTGTCATAGTGAAGATTATTAGCTGTGCCTCTGTGTTTCTAAAGAACATTCCTTCGATCATCGAAGTGAGAAGAAGACTAACGTACAAATTGTCAAAGTTTATTCTTCTCATTTTTCAAAGGTGTCTAACTTTTTAAAAAAGATATCAGTTTTTACAACTGCTCCTTTGTCCTAGTACCAACTACTCACCCGGTTGAACCTGTTGAAAATATTTCGTTGATAGAAGTTATTGTCGTAAACGTTCCTATGGTTTATGTTGATACGGAGAAATGTGCGCTTGTTTAAGTTCTGAAAATACTGAGTTTGGTACCACTTCGATTTGCAACCATGTGGGGAACACAACGTCTGTTTGGTGTCACCATATACCACAAACTTGCGACCGAAGTATATAGGGCGGTTATGATGGCAGGTTACTATGGCGACCATAAGTAGCAGCGGAACAAATACGAGTAGAAATTTCATTTTTTCTACCGGAAAAGAAAATAAAGAATTGAATTGAAGCAAATAACTGGTAACAGCTTAAGTTGTACATATTCTTGTTTTATCTTTGAGAAAACACTGATCCATGCATGACGTAATGACTTGATAGGTTTTATAGGGTACATTCACAACTGATAAATTGGGTCAATCTTATTCTTAGACTTTGTGTTAGTTTTCAAAGAAGGTTAGGACTTTGCACAGCGCTTTGCGTTCCTGGACAGTTTAGTCTGTAACCTAGGATAAATAAGTTCAAAATAATGTCTAATATTTAATAATACAGGTAAATAATACAAACTTTTTGACCGGCAATTAATTTTGTATTTATAGCAGGGAAGGCAATTTATCAACTTCAACTTAGAGCTACACAAAATAAACACTAAAAAATGCTGTTAAAAATGTTTTAACTTCACTATTGAAAGTCGAAATACAATCAAGGAACTTATATACATAACTTAAAACTTAAAAAAAAATTATAAACCAGTGTTTACCTAGCCAATAGAGAGGTTCGGCATTGTATAAAGCACGATTTGTATAATAAAACTATCTTAAAAGACTCAAACTGATTTGCAATCGCTTTGTTTAAAAATTGATTAACACCAAAAACGTTAATAGTAGTTTTTAAAATCAGTTGAGCAACTAAACCTTGTATTATTGTCATAAATAGAATGCTGCGTCATTGTTTCAATAAAAACAATTTGGTAAATTGTTGAAGTTTTACACAGTGGTGGAGTAAAGTTTGTGTTCTGGCATTTTGGACTGTAGTCCTTGATTGGTTTTTTTATTGAGTTTTCGCTTACAAGAACATTTTTTATAAATCAGTTTTGCAAACACAATAGGAAATGTCAAACTAGATAAATTTTAATTGGAAATTAAACAACTTTTCTCGTCCATGCAATTATCACAGCGGCAACTATCAAAAGTAACCGATTTCAGTAAGGAAAAAAACATCGAAAACAGTTTAAAATGAATTAAGGGTATCTGGAAATAAACGGCCAAAAAAAATATCTGAGAAATATTGAATCTCAGTAAAACTTGATTTATATACAAGTGTTTTAATAGAAATATGAAAATAAGATATTTTTACTAAAATAACTATGTTTAAAAAACTTACTTCTTCTTTTACTTCAAAGTTGTAGTTAAAATATAGCGACCTTCTATGTCTTTTCATCGCTATTAATCTTAATGAACAGAAATACGTTGAACAACTATTTATACTAATTGGTCCTTGGTAATTATTTATTCCGTTTTGTTGGTTATTGTTTCCATTTTTTAGCAACTATTAAACATGACAGAGTCTTAGTTGATGAAACTCTGGAATATGACGGAACTGTTTACGCAACAGAAGTATTAAAACAAAAACATTCAATTAGCGGAAAATCGTTTTTGAAGCTAGAAATAGAATTGAAATACAGAACATGCATGCAGATTGTTTTCAAGATGACGTTATTGCGAGATTTTTCTTCGAATCACTAATACTTGTTTACTAAGTTTGTCGTTCATTTAGTTCTCTGATCAAAGTTTATTTGCATTAACTAGTGTCAGTCTGAAGAACAGCGATGCCATTCTGGAAAGGTCATAATGAGTCAGTTGATACTTTAAAAACCTCAAAACTTTAGACTTTAGTTCCGCATACTGAATTAGTGCACGTTTTTATGGCTCCTACGTCCTACGTGTTTTACTTTCCTTCTTCGTTTCGAAGAAACGATTTACAGGAAACAATTGATGTATCTAAAACGCGTTTTTAGTTTCAAAAAACAGTTTGGATTCCGGAAGATGCACCAAAATATGAACTAAAAAACTAATTATAGTTTATACTCAGTGCAAAAAATATTCTTATTTGCGTTATAGTTAATCTTGACGTTACACATAGCAGGTGAGGAATTTTGCACGGATTTTTTTTAATGACATCTCAAAACCAAAGTATTGCTATTTTGACAGGTTAGGAAAAATATGATTTGTCGTCAGAATTAGTAGTCGTATCGTTCCAGCAATACCCACTAACCAATATGTTTACTATATTAGCGATTTTCAACTACTTCAGTTCACTCTTAAACGTGAGGTTTGAAAAATACCTGAAATGTAGTAACATATACTGAGACCAAACAAAACTAATAAATGAATCATTAATATGACTACGCAAAGAATAACTTGTCATTATAAGCCAAATATGATTAAGCCAAACTGGGAACAAGCTAGAATCTGAATGCAACCGTAGACAGCTTTTTCATCCTTTTTGGGACTCGTCAGTACATTGTAGCTGAGAATGAACCGCCAATACGAATGCAAACAGGTTTATTCAGGCACAGAAACTGTAACTCAAATTACAACACATCACATCAGTTCACTGACAAGTTAAACACGGTCTTTGTAGCATGCTAAGGACAAGCCTGACGGTCCCTGGCAAAAAAGTTTCTCAGCTGATGTTAGTCTTGTTTATAGTATTAGTAAGTCATTTGTTCATCAGATATTAGACGGGTGTTTTTCTTTATCGGATGTTGAAAGCGGGATTTGCTAATATCAAACTAACCATCTAATGTTCAAAAAAATAACGACAAAGACAAAACTTACATTCAATCACTTCTTTTATTCTTCTTGCTTACTTCGTCTAGATCTTCAGCAACTCTACTAAATTTCTTGAGTCTTACTCTTATATAGTGACTATAGTGTTAATCATTTCTCGTACAACTCTACCTACTAACTTTCAATCAAGGCTCAGCAAGTACTTGATGGATTGTCAACTGATCCCTAATGAAGATTGCTTTGAAAATCTTTTTCATATAGAAAAATTACAGTACCGTTAACAGACTCAAAACTTCTACAGTAGCATTATTGAGTTTTTCTAAAAGCATAACTGAATTTTCAGAAAGAATCTCACAAGAGAACACTCCTTAAAAAGCGTATAAAAGCAATTGCGCAAAATTCATAAAAGGGAGTCGTCAGCTTATAGAAAGTTTACGCCCGCATCCTTTAGCTGGCAATTTTTGTACAAAGGCAAACAAATTATTGTAGCCTTAATTGCAACTTGCAAATGGAAACTTTAACAAAACAGATCTCTTGTGTCAATAAGGAAACTTTTTACTAACATTAAAAACTAATCAGAATTCCGAAAGTCGACTGAAAGTTTCTCAAGCAACAAACCATGTATTCGTGAGTTATTAACGAAGTCTTCTTGTTTAGTAGTGAAACTCTTAGAAAAGTTAAGTAACAATTTCACTAATTACTATATTAAGAATTATCTGTGTAAGTTTAAGTTAATTTCGTCTTTATAAATTTAAAGTTGAAAAAGCAATAAGAACTTTGAACTTGAGCAATAAGCTCATTACCAATTAATTTGTCATAGTTTTTACGAACTTAAAATAATACTCGTAATTTCACGTAAACACGGGAATCAAGCCAAGATGCATTTGGCAGCAAAATATTGGCTAGAGCCTTAGGAAAACAAAATTCTAAGACGAAAAACTATTTTCTTCTTCTTTTAAAGTAGTGAGAAAACTCGTTAATGTGTTCTTAGCTATATAGTTCAGCTCGCTTATGTCTTCTTTATTCGAGATAAAATTTCTAGTTATCTTGTTAAATCTAATTTATCAAAACTTAATCAAATCATGAACGTTTTTAGCCATTAGCAAAGTAAATAGTTTTCGAATGTTCTAGAATATAATTAGATTTTTTCAAAATACCTCATGGTTAACTAGGGACAGCTGATAATAAAATTCATCGAAGCGAAAAACAACCTATAGAAACTAAGAATGCACAGAAAATTGTATCGTAATAATATTTAGTCTGATGTTACATCTCAGCTGATGTTAGTCTTGTCTATAGTGTTAGCTATACTCAACTAAAATGTGAATTAATGGCAATGTGATGATGATGAAGATGGTGATAATGAACTGATACACGGTGTTTCCAAGTTGCATTAAAAATTTGGTAGCAAAAAGGCGTTTCGGACCCAGGTCCTTTGTCGGAGTGAGTTGATCTTTCTTCTTTCTTAAGCCTGCGTGCAGACGGCTTTAATTCTGATTAACTTTAACAGAAGTTCGTTTGAGGTGCAGGCTAAAAATTTTCAGTTAAAAAACTCTTTGCTGTTAACCTTATAGATTTTACACGTATCTTTAGACAAACGATGTCTACAACGCATACTTGGACTGCAGTTTCTCAAAGTAATCAAGGCTTCAGACAGTCAAACTATCTAAATACATACACTCAGGTTAATTAAAGAATTAGGAGTTCTTATAAAAAATAGTTGCGCCTTTAGCAACTGTGTGTTGGACTAAAAATTTTATTTGGCAATTCTGGAATGGTTCGACGTGTTACAGTTTGTCGCATATGAATTGCTTGTATACGTAGATGCATACTTTCAATTCCGAGAAGCAGGTCACGTTTCCTAAGACTTCAAAACGTACTTGTGTACTGCGTCTAGCGTCTTACTAACCGTTTCCACGTTCCGCTTACGTTTAGAAACTAAGTAAATTGAAGAAATCGATTGACGTTTGATGTATCGACATATTAATTATATTTTTATCTTTTTCCTCTCAGTCTAAGGGCTCAAATTTCATTCCCAAATTTATATATGCCTTTATTTTTGTGTTTACTTTTAGAATAGTATTTGTTTGGCAGTTCAGTTAGGAGAACGTATATGCAAATGCTGCAGCTGCAATAATTTACATAAATGAGGAATATTTTTAATGAATGAAACTTATCTACGTTCGAAATTCAGAGCGATTATAGTTTCCCCATTAGAACGTGATTACGATCATGCAATTCTAAGGCAAAACTCAAAACAGCTTTCATCTTTTTTTGTAGTTTTATATCGTTTTGTACACTTAAAAAGGATATCTGAAGATATGAAATTAATGCAAGTAATAAAAAAAGTGAAAAAAGAAACTAAAAAACGGGAAGTTAACAGCAGCAATTTGTAGGCACCCTGTGCATGCGGTCACAGCAGCTCATGCCAAAAGATATGGATTCTTTATTTAGAGAGACTTGGTATTTTAATTGAGACCTTATGGCCATTCAGTCTTTAAAAGTACTTTTGGTTTCCTTAAACGAATCTCAACATTTACCTTCTCCTTCGTCGACAGCAATTTTTTCTTGCTTATTTTAGTTGTTTATGTATAGCAGTATATATATGGTTCAAAAGTTAGAAAAATGAACACAAACTGCTGTTCCATATTAGCTTCCAAAAATTAAGGAACAATTTTTTTTCCACCCTGCTTTTGTTTCTTGACTGAGAGTTAAAATAAAAACTTTTTGTTGCAACCTATTTCGCAACTATTACATGCAATATCTCCCATGTGGCTAGTCGAAGGAAGACTTGAGTGTCGGAGAAACGGGCTCATTTTCTTTTGCGATACGGTATTTTTCCACTACTCTAACCTTTTTATTTCGACAACTACAGGAAGCTTCAATATGTTGGTAATTAAATTATATTGAGTCTTCTGTCAAAGCTCAGTCTCAAAATATTATTGTATCATTGATTAAAACAATGTCTAATGGTGAACAATATCGAAATAAACTTTATAGAGTATTGCCACTACAAAACTGAACGTGAATCATCGAAGAGAGGAGAGTCTACTGATAAGATACACGAACACTCTGCTGGCACAACTAATACAAGAAGTCCATCATCCTGCGCTTATTTGAAACTTTGGACCAAGACAAGAAATAGGGTAAAATTATGAACCATTTAGAAACAAAAATAATTGTGTATGACAAAGTCATTCATTTGGAAAAAATATATATAAAATTATGAAACAAAAATGCTTCATATTTGGGGATACTTTTAATATTCAAAATTATGAAAATAATTGTCATAACTGGAAATGCTGCCCCGATGTTTACAAACTGATAAGTTTTATACCGTAGTGAGAAAAATTTTCGAACTGATGTTTTGGACTACAGTCCTTCGTCAGTTCGAGAATTCCTCCCACTACGGTGTAAAACTTATCAGTTTGTAAAATTATGAAAAATAAATAAATAAATAAATAAATAAAGTTTATTAATGATATATCAATAGCAAACGTGGGGTTTGAAAAATATGATATTTACAA
>JAOBBB020031378.1:0-15134 GCA_025331005.2 Zoanthus gigantus | reverse complement strand
TTTTTACACAGGACTAAGTTCAATCCCTCTAGCACGGTGCTAGAAAAATCACCATCCTATCCAACCTTTAAACTATCAAATGCATTTCACTAATTTATGAATACTACTAGTATAATTAAATAAAAAATGTTATAAGAGATTTAAGTATACATATGCACTTCTTATATAGTCTTTCTCTTTGTTAAGATGGAAAATAATAATTTTATAAAAGAAATAAAACATGTTCTCTGTGCCTTCATATCCTGGTGAAAACCGAGGTGAATGTTTGGGAGAATTTGATTGCAGATCAGTGAAAAAGAAGGAGCAGTCGAGGGTTTTCACCTGCTTGATAATTCTCACAAAACTTTGCCGAGGTTTTCACTAGGCTATGAAGGCACGAAAAACATGTTTTATTTCTTTTATAAAATTATTATTTTCTATCTTAACAAAGAGAAAGATGATATAAGAAGCACGCATATATACTTTAATTTCTTTCATGAAATCGTAACTTCTCACAACTTGGAGATAGAGCCAACCATATTGCTCACATCATTTTTTTTTGCTTCATAGCACTATGAAAACATACTTGTAGACCAATCAAAATGCACGTACTATCCAAATTATTTATGTTTTAGTTTTTATGATGAATGTTATTTTATCTTGAATATTAGTGGCGTGCTTTATTAGAAGTTTTTCTCATAATGTTTTCTCTATGGTGAGGTATTTCCAATTATGTCTGTTGCCAGTTTAATTTTCAAAATTAGAGTAAATTTAAGTGTCATAGAGTCTTTTTTCGTTTTTTGAATTATGACTTGTTAAAATCTCTGAAATGGTTTTTAGTGTTTCATTGTACTTAATTTGCTCTGACTTGTGGATCTACATTCAGATTACTGCACTAAAATATTAGATTTTTTGTTGTTCTATATTTAAAGCTATTTAGAATCAAATGAATAAGATGTTTTCCTTTGTCCGTGAATGACTAAAATGCTGGGAATTAGTGTTAATGTTACTGCATAATAAACCTGTAATTGGAAATAGCCAGTTGCTGAGTCATTCTAAACCAGAACTCTAAAACAGTCAGTCAATGAGCAGAGTCAGTAACTGTTTTGCTGTTTTTTTTCAGCGGCATTATGGCTATGTCTGTTCAGATATATATTTGTAGACAGTTATTGTAAGTCATGTGGTGGCTCTGGGGCCAATGAGATAGAAAGAAAATTTCCATTGAATGATAAGAACATTTGTCAGTAGTTTTATCCTGTTTTATTGTTTAGTTATAACCTTTTATGCATGTTCTTGCAAGGAATATTGCTATGTTTCCATTGAAATGAACTGGAAATTAATTTTGTTTTATTTTAGTTTGCCTTGATCTGTTTGTCTATACAATAAAAAGACCATTACATGTTGGTTAGTTTGAAGATATGAATTTTATTTTCTCGTGTTAAAATTAATGTTATTTTGCTTGCTTTCTGCGCTCACTTGTAAAATATTGTTTGCACCACTTGAAAATAAAATTTGTATCTTCTCGCCGTCTTGTAATGTCCTATAGTTATTTTTGGTAGAAGTTCTTCATCATCACCTGCTTGATGATGTCCTTCATAACTGTTCAGAAACTAAATTTTAGGTATCTTGCTTGGGGCCAGTTATCTTGAGACATAGAGAGACTTATTTAGTCTCTGATACAGGGTTTTTAACAAGGTTTGATTTAGATGGTGAAAGTGCAGAAATACACGGCAAAGGAGCTGATATTTCTCATCTTAATTTCATGATCTGAGTGATTTAACTATCAAAGGTGGTAAATTTATGCCAGTTAGGTGGCAAAATTCACTGGCTGCCACCTCTTATTGAGAACCCTGTGATAAAAACTAAATGAATTGTAAATGTCAGTGTATTGTGCCACCAAGCTCATAGCACCTGCCCTACAGACATTTGATTGTTAGGTATGCATGCACATAAGTGAGCAATGCTAGTTAGTAGTTGTTGTTGACCCGCCATCATGCAACTACATTTGTTTATAATTTAAACCTGTTCTTTCATTATGTTCAGCTTATTTAGTGGTGTTGTTAGTTTTGTGATCAAAAGATGTTTACATTTACTGAAAGTTTCTGGAAATTTCAGGGTTTTGTTTGGAAAATTTCCATCGAAAAAATGTATCCATTAACCTCCTTGCACTAGACTAACTCCAGGGTCTTGGATCATGGCAGCACTGCAGTTATGTTGCTCATTGAAACAATTTTGGAAGTTTTTGAATTTATCTACGCTTATGATGGCTTTGAGAGAAAGAATAGTTAGCAAAGACCTGGCTAGATATAGGTTAGCTTGGAAGTCAATTTTCTGAAAACCGTCCAATGCATACCAGCATGTAAAACGGGCGTAAAATGGAATATGATGATGATGATGATAGGAAAAGAAATCTTCAGCTCGCTGTGATACATGTAATATTTGAAATCTGGGCAGAAAAGTCTAACATATCTATGGGGCAAGTGTCAGGTTTTGCCAAATTTCAAAACAACTACAGTAGTTTTAAACTGATTGTACTATAGAAGAAACAGAATGCCAATATTGCCTTTTTCTCATGTTTGACAAAGTTTTAATAATTTTAGGAAAGGTAATTGTTTTGTGTAAAAGATTATAGCTATTGAGATTTAGTAAAGTTTTAAATTAACTTCTTGTTTAAGGTGTACTTAATAAATGAAGTTTTCATGATTTGGTTAAACTTTCTCTGAGAGTTAATAATTAAAATTAAATATACCTGTTACCACATAATGGTTTTATGTTTTTAAACTGAATTAATATAGATAATATTATGTCATACCAAACATATTTTAAATTCTTTCAGAGTGAGATTTTAAATGTTGTCATTGTGCTATCATTCACTTATTTATGAATGATACTGGTCCTTTACGCTATAACGTCAATTACTTTCTGATATTGACCTAGTTATTGTGTTGTTTTTAAAGTGATTAATAAATTAAGTTTTAAGTTAGGTGAGCTGTTAAGGGCTTAATTAGCAAGATTTTTAAACAGTCAGATTTACGCAGTTTATAGTTTCTTTAGAAGATAATAATTATTTTGTAAGCTTAAATTCTTCTGAAACAGTGTTAATATACATATTGAAATTCTCTTGAAGATAATTATCTTGATACATTTATTTATTATATGATAATTAAGTTATCTTTTCTGCCAAGATTTTAAAAAGATGTTGAATAGTGTTTCAAGTGTTTTAAAATTCAGTATTGAAATAATTAATTTGGTAATTACCATTTGAAATAAAAGTTCTTGAAATTTGAAAAATGGTCACAGCAACACTGTTTATTATAAGTTTTCAACATCATACTTCTCAAGGCATCTTGCATGGTTTGTTTTAACTCAAAGTGGCAAAAGAGGAAGGTCAAGATGATTGCCACATAGAAGGGCATCACAAAACAAAAGACTTTGTACTTTGAATGACTTGGGGCTAGTTTTCACTGATGGAAGCATTTCTAAAAACAACTGGATTTGAAGAACAATGCAATTATTGCTAACCCAGGGTTAATTTTTTAATTTGTGTTCAGGACTGTTTTCTACCGTCTAATTCTTGCTTTGGGCTTGAAGTTCAGTGTTAACATGTTTTATTGATTAGACTGAGCATATTTTTGTAAGTATCACAAAGTTTTACTTACATAAAAAAGAAATCTTTAGATTTTGTGGTAATCCAGGATTAAGTTAATCAGAGTTGGTATTTTAAAAAAACTCTTAGCTGATTAACAATGTTGATTTTGTTTTTTTAAATCGATGATAGCTGCATTGGAAACATTGTCTTAATAATTAATTATTAATTAAGGGAAATTTTGTTGGCTATTAGAAGATAAAAATTTTACCCATTTGTGCTGAAAAGTTCATTCCTCTGTAACATTCTTTTTAAAATATTATTTTTGTTAATAAAGAAATTGCTAGCCAAAACTTGTTGCCTATAGTAGAAATTTTTGGGAAGATGAAAATATTTGATAACATTTATATTCAGTGTTTTGGCGTTTCTAAATCTATTTTCAAAAGTGAGTTGATGTAAAAGCTAAAACTACAAATCATTAGATGGATGATTGAATATAAATATCAAAGCACCTTACTGTGAATCACTTTGCATGATTAGTGTTGGCACTTGATGTTTCTTTTCTTTTCTAATGCTGTCAAATTTGGCACTACACCTAACTTGAAAATGAATATGATAAACTGCAAATCATTAGATGAATGCTTGATAAAAAAACAAACCAAAATCGCCTTGCTGTGAATCACTTTGCATTACTGTTGGAATGTGCTTGCATACAGCAAAGCCTTTCTTTTCTAAGGCAGTCAAAATTGGCACTATAATTAAGTTACAAGTTTTTTCCATGTAGCAAAGACAAGTTAAAACAAAACAGAGATATCTATTACAACTGTATTTCATTGACAAGTATTTTTTAGAAATTTTCATTTACTTTTTGTTGCTTTTTGTGTAAGCAATTAAATTTGTAATTCTTTCAAAGCATGCAAACTGAATTTAGCAGACAACAATTTAGGGTTAGTCTTAGAATATAAAGTAATTTTCAGTGACAGAAACAAAGTCTGTATAATTTTATTTTGACTTGTGGTGTTTGACAAAATTCCCTGATTCTCTCTTATTAGCCTGGACCAGGTGAGCAAGAAATAATAGAAAAAAAGACAATCGTTTTGGAAAAGGTAGGTATTTTGAAATCATTTCCAATTAATTAACTGTCAGTGCTCTATAAGAAAAAGGAAATATCTTCATTTGTTTAGTAAAACTTGTACAAAATAACATTGCCTGTTATGTACAACATTTAATTTTTTGTACTGTTATTAGTAAGAATATAAAAAATAAATTTATCTTGTATTTGTCAACTTAAATATAAACAATCCCTGTGAAAGATATTAAATTGGCATTATCATTGAAATTCTTCGAAACAGTTTTTCCTCTCTGATGGCTGGCACAACAAAACATGGCAACTGCATTATAAGTAACATTCAAACCTTTTTTCTTTTAGCTCTTTTGACTTGTTCTTCTAAATCAGTTTCAAACTCCATAGCATTGAGTGGGTTTAAATATACTGTTCAATTTCTTCACAAGTGAAACCAAAAATTTCATTGTGGCTATCAGAATCATTGAATACATTTCCAGATGCAGAAGCACAAACATTCTTGAAATGATATTAGCTAATATTTATAGCAAGGCATGCATATCAACTGACTTTCAATAATTTGAATTTATTTTGCTGCAAAATTTTGAATTGTATACAAATCTGAACAAAGGATTTTTAGGGGGTTATGTTTACTAGTGTCTATATCATTTTGACAAAATTAGGACAATAAGCAAAATAATGCTTAATTGAAATGTTCTAGATAAAATATTCTGAAACAAAAATACTTGATGATTATACCAAATTAAAATGAAAGTTGCACCGCCGCACTTTTAGCACTACAGCTGTTACTGTATATATATTTAACCTTCTTTTTCAGTTTTAATCTGTTATATTTCTTTTGTTTTTTCAGCAAGTTATTTATAAGTCAAAAAAGCTTTTTGGTGTCATCCGTGATTTACGTTACAGTTTTTGAAAGGCATTTCACAATGAAAATGATGTTGTTTGCTTTTGACTATTATGACAGTGAAATAATATATTAATTTTTTAAATTATAACTTCAGGCTCATGCAAATCAAAGTTTTGGCATGGCCGTGTCAGGTGGAAGAGGTAACCCTCACAAAGTGACTGGTGATCCCTCCATAGTCGTTTCTGAAGTAATTCCCAATAGCCCTGCGGCAGGACTTCTGAGGTAAGAAAATTATGCTCAGTCAGGCAGTAACATTTACATTTTATAATTGTGCCTACTTTGCACACCCATTTTTGTACTGAATAATTTTGATTTGTCAGAGATGTAGATAATAGCCCAGAGCCAGGAAAATTACTTGGTTGTAAGTGTGATTTTTCTGGCTGTAAATACAAGTATCCACTCAAAAATTACTTAATCTCCCACTCCATACCCGCCTATGATGTCCACATTTCCGTCTGTTAAAACAAGTATCTACACCCCTGTTTGTTTATTGTTTACTGTAATTATAAACTTTTGGTTTGTTCCAGGCCTGGTGATGTCATTTGTCAGGTCAATGACATTGATGTTGAGAATGCAATGCATGGAACTGCTGTTCAAGCTTTGAAAGACTCTGGTAACTCTGCCAGACTGGTTAGTGTTTGTAAACTGTTCTATTATATTCTACTGTGTACATTCGCAGGTATTTTATTGGTGGATTACTGTAGCTAGGCAACTCAATTCTTATATTTCTTTAGTGGTGTAAGGAGTTGATGTTTTAAATATTGTCAGAGCTAAAGCTAAATCCTGTATGAGTTAAATTGCGGATGGAGTTGGTACTTATCTCCAGTTTGTGTAGTGTTAAGCGGATGAGAGTCTTTAATTACCCCTGGATGGGACACTAATCCATTGCATGTTAGCTCCTAGCAGACGCTGGTACTCATTTACCTACTAGGGAAGGATGGAAAGCTGAGCTAGCTTAGGTGGAAAAGAAGGTCATACTGCAGGGCTGGGATCGAACTGGGGACCTTGTAGTTGGAAAGCAGAGATCTTACAACTACACCAACCACACCCGCCCATATTGTCAGAGCAACTAACCAATATGGGGTGATTTGTGCAAGAATGTATCTCTCAGGAGTTTCATTAAAGGCTGGCACTGGGCATATTGACTGGCTGTGATGATTTTAGCATATTTGCAACTATAGATTTTAAAAATTTTCAAGGCTTTGCATAAAATTTGCCCCGGTGCCAAATCAAAATGCCCTCCTGCTTCAAACCTTAATGAAACCCCTGATCTCCGACTCGTTCTTAATCAACCTAGCAGTATAAATAATAATAATTATAATTATTCTGATGGCCTAACAAATCCAATAAGGTGTAGATGATTTTACTAAAACAATAAGCAAGTTAGAAATAACAAAAACCATAGAAATTACCACAAACAGAACTTTTAAGCTTATAATTTAACAAAATGATTTTCACACTGACAATTCACCACAACATTTTTAGAAATACTTTCAAGATACTAGATAATTAAGTTCAGAGTTGAAATTTTTTTGAAAACTTTATCAGTGATATAATTACTTTGAATTAGTTTGAATCACTCAGCGTAAAGCGTAAAAAATAAATAAGTTGAATAGTTATTTTTAAGAATTAAAAATGTGAAAATTGATTAAAAACTCTGTAATTCAAGTTTCACGCCAGTAAGGCAATCATCAGACTTAAGATAAAATCAGTTACGTAGGTTTAAAATTGCTGGCATATAATATTGTAACATGGATTTGATTTATATTTCATGTTTAGGTTATCAAAAGAAGAAAAATTGTTCCAGTTAGTACTAAAAAAGAAATGTCTCCCAAGAGAGATGCCCAGCAAATGACCCTTATCAGAGATAGAGCGAAAGGTTATGGCTTCTCCCTTGCACACCATCTTTACATTAAAGAAATTGATGATAAAGGTGTTGCAGCTAATGATGGTGGTATTCGACCTGGAGATGTACTGCTGAAGGTAAACTTTACTCTGTTGTTTTTTTCTTTGTTTGGCTTCCAACTAAATTTCTTGGGTCTATCTAAAACCTTTGTCCTGTTCTAGTACACACGCCTGTCAATAAAAGGCATGCGATCACACACGCACATCTATTCACGCGCCTAACAAATGCCAGACGTGCGATCCATCTAAAATATATAAATTGCTCTTGGTATTTCTAAGCAGTGACTTCTTACTTTTTGAAAACAGGTCATCTTGGTTCTTCTCTTTTAGAATTTGTGGAAAAACATGTAGCTGCGGGTCCCTATGGAAAACTTCTTGTTGTACATAGGTCAACCAAGAATTATTTTTTAATCGTTCCTCAAAAGTTGAGGTCGTCATAAAAAATGAGCTCTATCATGTTAAGAAAAACCCAATTTAAATGTATCGAAAATAATTATTTTTGCAGAAAGCAGTCTAGACAATTTGTCTCCTTTGCATAAAAAAGCAGACGAAATCTACAAGCACCTGCGTTGGTGCGTTTTAGTCGACTCGTCTGAGTGGAAGTCAGGTTGCCAAAGACTTAAACATATTTTGAAATATGCCTGAGAGAGTGAGGGTATGAAATGCATCGCATGTCTCGATCAGCCAAGGCGAGTGAATGATCGCATGCCTACTAATTTTTTCACTGACAGGCCTGAGTACATTATCTTTGTGGATTATCCGAGTATCAAAAAAGTATTCGACGTCAAGAATGATGCAATCCCTTGCTTTCCTGTCCAGAACAACTAGATCTGGCTGATTGTACTCCAGCTGGTGGTCAGTCTGGATCTGAAAATCCCAAAGAATCTTGTGCTCATAACTCTCAAGAACCGGTTCAGCCCTTTCAAACCCATAAACATCACACATCTGTCAATGCAGGACCTGAGCAACTTTGTTATGTTGCCAAAGTTTGTACTCGTAGCCAGCCAACTGCTGGCACTCTGCTGTGATATGGACTATGGTCTCAGGCCATTTGGCACACATCCTGCATAACAGTGACACATCCTGTTTGTCTATGCACTGTTTTTTGGCATTAGTTCTTATTGCTTGTTCTTGTGCTGCAAATATTGTGCTCTCAGTCTCTTTTTTTGAGCCCACCCTTCTGAGCCCACTACCATGTTCTCCTATTATCCATGCTCTCACTTACTTCTTACACCATTTTCCCATGCAATTTCTTCTCTAACTATCCTTTTTTGTACTGATGATATACCTCACTCTGTACTTTCTCTGGTTCTTGAGTCTTATCGGTATCAACAATGCCTTGTCTTCCCACTTCCTTAACCAGAGGTTCAATAATTATTAACAGCTCAAGTTGTTTTTCTCCTGGGACACACAGTCTGCAATACTTATGAGTCCTCTGCCACCCTGTTTTCTCACAACATATAACCTTTCTACATTGCTGTTTGGATTGAATGCACCATACATATAGTCAAGATCTTTCAGGTCTTTCGGTCTATCTCATCAAGCTCTGCCTTTGTTCAATCTATTATTTCTGCCCCATAACGTAAGATAGCGACTGCCCATGTGTTTATTGCTAAAACAATGTTCTTCCTGTTAAGTCTAGATTTCAAAGTTCTCTTGAGCCTCCACCGACACTCATTGAGAACAAGTTCTTTCATCTTTTTCTTCTTAATGGTGTTGACCTACAACATCCCAAGATATTTATATCCATCTTGTTCGACAGCCCTGATCTTTTGCCTGTCTGGTAGTTCAATCCCTTCGCACTCAATTACCTTACCCCTTTTCATTACAACTACTGCATACTTTTTCACACCAAACTCCGTTCCAATATCTTGACTAAAGAGCTGGACTGTTCTTACCAATGAATGAACTTCATCCTCGCTTTTACCATGCAGTTTTAGATCATCCATAAAAAGCAGATAGTTTCTGCTAGGCTGATTCTTTCCCAAACTGTGTTGAGTTTTGCACTTGAGGAGGATGATGGAAAGAGGAATGAGACATATAACAAACAGTAATGGTAACCGTCTGCCCCCCTGAAAGATCCCCCGTTAAGCTTTACATTCCCAACTTCTGTCCTGCTGCTGTCAATTCAACAAATATGTCACCATCCTGAAAATCTTGTCAAGCTCAATATTACTCAGCAGTTTGTCGACTTTGATAACACGAACCTGATCAGCCATCCTCTGCTCTAAAAGCTCTGCTTGGGTTGCTTCGATATTAACATTCCATAATAACCTTATTGGTTATTTTTTCAAACTCCTATAAGCAGTTGCCGGATTATGACCGGTAGTGGGCTGCTCTACTCCCACTTGCCTGCCGGTTGAGGGACCCCCATCTAAATGGGCCGTCCCATTAACGCTATTAATCTCAACCTCTATGTTATTCATCATCATTGACATGAGTTGTGGTTTACAGTTTTCCTTAATACGTGATTTGCGGTTTTCCTTCCATTGCTCTGCACGGCAAAGATGCAACTCCTTGAGAGAGTATTAAACTCCTGCATACCATTTGTTATTGTTCACAGTTGTTTTGCTGGATTAAGTTATTATTATGAATTATTATTATGAATTTAATACTATTGTTGTTATTTTGCACTAGATAAATGATAGGAGAACTGATGAGTTGACCCTGCGAGCTGCAATAGACCTTGTAAGGAATTCCAAGGACCGTCTTGATCTGGTGATTTTGAAGCAAGATAAATCAGCACCTCCATATTTCAGTTCTCACTCACTGCCAGCGAGTTACCATCAGAAAGAAAAAGCAAGAGAACTTCAAAATGGGTATGATGAAGAAAAGGCACCTGAGGTTCCTTTAAGGTAATGTAATATTTAGTAATAATAATAATAATAATAACAATAATAATATTAAATACTTAATGATAACTCCCCTAAAGGAGCTTTTCAGTATCATATTAAAATCCCATCTCCCTCTCTCCCAGTTAAGAATCCCAACTGGTAGGAGGCAAACCAGTTGGCTATTTACAAAGCGTGGTGAATTTGCCCCTAGTATCACCGAGGACAAATCCATTCAGTAGTCCAAGTCGGGGATTTGAACCCGGGTCTTCCGTATTCAAATCCCCAGCTCTGACCACTGAGCCACGCTGCCTCCTTTACATTGGATATTCGACATGCCATTTGTTTCAACGCATTGCTGATCATCGATATGCTGCCATTAGTCGCCATCCGAGAGATGCCCACGGGAACATTCACTTACTCAATGAGAGCCAGTTTCGAATGCTTAAAAAAGGTAGCACGAAATGGGATTGTCTCGTTTATGAAATGTTATACATAAGAACAACAAGACCTAATTTAAACACCCAGAGCAACTCCATTAGGGCCAAACTCTTTGTTTAACTTTTAATACCTTTTTAATTTATTCATGTCTTCACTTCAACCATCAGGCCATGTTTTATAATATTATATCGCAGATTTTTATTGTCAAATGTTTTACTAAATCTTTACTTATTCGAATTTTTAAATATTTGAACACAAATAATTTATTTATTTTTGCTATTTGAACTTATTTTCAAAACTTATTTTAAAAAAATTAATGTGAATGTTCATTATTTTCCTTTCAGCACCATCTTCTCCACCACTAAATGTCAATTTTTTCTTTGTGACCAAAACCACAGTGGAACTGATGTGGTATCCACCAAAACAACCCAATGGCAAACTTATAAAATACAATATTCTTTACACAACAAACAAAACACTTGATGACAAGTTCTGGATGACTAAGAAATCTTTTGCTACTTCAGATCTGTTTACTTCTAGAAAGACAGAAACTGCTCAGCTATCTGGATTAAGAAAAAATGTGACATACTTTGTAAAAATTCTTGCAATCAATAAAGTAGGTCAAGGGCCACCTTCAGATCCCATCAAAGTCCAGGGTGCACAAGAACAGCTTGTAGGGAGACAAGTGGAAAACCTCACAGTTGTAGTCTCACATAGCCTAACAGCTAATGTTTACTGGAGTAAGGTTACTGGATCAAAACAGAAGATCATGAAGTATGTGTTGTTTTACAGTGATGACCTTAAAAAGCCACATAGTGAATGGAAATTTGAAATTCTTGATATGGATAAAAGCACATTTCAAAATGAAATAAGTCTTCATATTGAGCTGGCTAATCTGAAGCCTAAAGAGACATATTACTTCAAAATGAGAGCAGAGTACTCTGCAGCTGTTGGTCCATGGTCAAAAACTGTCCAACTATCAATGCCTGATGGTAAGTCTTATAACAAAAGTATGCATCATCACCATATCTGACATCTTCACTAAGAATATAAACATCCAAGACACATTGACTTCTCATCTTGCAGTGCAATATTGGGGAAAACCCAGTTTACAGGTGTCTTTATACTTGAAGACTAGAAATCTTTGACTTGATAGTGTTTAATTATCTCCAGTTTTAAAAACGTACTGTAATTCATTTGCCTACCCAATTTGAGATAAGATGTGAAGGAAGTTCTACAAATAATAAGTAGTTTTTAGAGGAACTGGGCTTGCTTGCAGCTTTTGTATTTTGCATACATTGTTTTTGTAAGAGTGAACTAGAATAGCAATTTTTGTGATCGTGTTTGCACTACAGTTATTATTCCAAGCTTCTCTCATCTATTCAAATTGCATACAAAAACAATTATTTATGAACTCAAGATAACTTTAAAATCTGATTAATTAAGCACATCGTTTTCAAAGTAACATAAATAATGTTCTTTTTTTCAGATTCATGGCTAATCCCAACAAGACCTAAGACCACAACCACCAACATTAAAAGTGATAAAAATGTAACACCTCAAGAGCAGAGTAGTGAGGAATTTGCTATCAAACTTGGTATAATCATTGGGTGTGTAATTACCATCCTCTTCACTATCATCCTTGCAGTCTTTGTTGTTTGGAGGAACCCATGCAGGTAAACCGCATTAAAACATTTGCACAATACCTGATACTGTACAAACTGAAAGTTACTGGTTGAAGTCTATAGCATTCCTGGAGGACTGACCTTCAAGTTTTTCCTTTCTTGTATCTAATCTGGGTGGGCATGGTTGGCACAGTTGGTAAGGTATCTGCCTTCTGACCACAAGGTCCCAGTTCAATCCTGGCTCTGCGTAGATTTGATAATTTTTCAACCTCTTTCCCAGCTCAGCTTTCCATCCTTCCAAGGTCAGCAAATGAGTACAAGCATCTGCTGGAAGATAACCTGCAACAGATTAGTATCCCTACCAGGGGGAATCCAAGACTCTCACCTGCACTACAGAAACTAGAGATAAGGGCCTGCTCTATGGGCCACTTGGCTTGTATAGGATTTTGCTAGTAAAACTAATGTAAACTAAAAAATGTTTTCAATCAGACATAATTTTGATCAGAAATTTATTTAATAGCAGTCTTTAGAAATTTTAATATGTGACAGTTTTTTACAGCATGCCACAATGATAGAAGACCACAGTGGAATATGTTGCAGTACATTACAGTGACTTACCATTACTCTTTCTTTTGGGTTTTAAGCCTAGTGGTTGAAATCTGGATGTTATATTTTGGCTTGCTCTCTCAGGTATGGCCAACCTCAGAAAACCAATCAGGATTTTGAGTTAAAGAAGACCAAGTTATCACAGAATTGCTATGTGCCCAGTGCCCGGATGGGATTTCCTCACAACATCACAAGTCCTAGAACAAGTGGAAAGGAGGAACTTTCATGTAGCAGTTCAGAACCTAGCCACTGCCAGTGCCACAGTAAGTAAAATAAAATTATCATCTTTCAAGATAGCATTTCTTAAACTCAGCAGTTAAAGGGGAACTGAACCCTGAAATCAACATATTTTAAATAAAATCCTGAAAGGTGTAGAAACCGTATTTAAAAGTTTTTTCCTCATATTGCACTGATTTTCCAAGAAAATCTAGTTTGAATGTGCGTGTTTCATACTATCTGGGGTCGCTGAGCACAGCGCTTCTCAACTTGTCAGTGGTAAACGAAGGTAATGTGTGACGTATGTTATGGGGAAGCGAACAAGCGATTTTACTGTTATAGCTGTCATAAGCTTATGTATGTAGTCAAGAGTGAAGAGTGAAAGAGAATATTGAAATTGTGAGCGATGTCTTGCTTCAATGTTGAAAATTTAAAAATCTTAAAACATTTTTAAAGATCTTCCCCATATCTGACATCCTAGCCTCCCTCTTACTCCACTGATTCTCTATTTCTGAGCTGGCGGTACAAAGTGGCACCTAACATGTTTTAAACTCTAATTTCTTGGAATATCAGTGCAACACAAGGAAAAAAACTTTCAAGTACGGTTTCCACACCTTTAAGGATTTTATTTAAAAAAGGTTGATTTTAGGGTTCAGTTCCCCTTTAAGAAAATAGAACAAAAAATTGATCCAACTCGATTTATCTGACAAGTTATGCATGGATCAGTGATGCATGGCCATTTACATGCAGCAAATATGAATGAAT
Organism: Zoanthus gigantus; assembly: GCA_025331005.2. Lineage (NCBI taxonomy): Eukaryota > Metazoa > Cnidaria > Anthozoa > Zoantharia > Zoanthidae > Zoanthus > Zoanthus gigantus. Next base: position 1,189 of record JAOBBB020031378.1, on the reverse strand, counting down.
CTCCATCCCATTACATTAATGTAATCATAATAGTATAGTTTAGTCATAATTGTGCTTGCACATCATAAGTTGCAGAGTCTCAAGAGTGAGTCCCATGTGTATTGTTGTGTTATGATTCATGTGTGGTACCCATTATGGTAGCTATCAAACTTAACCCTTTCAGTCCCAGTTGTACTGTTAAATTCTCACAACTTTAGCCCATACTTTTCATTGAACACGTTTGAGAGAATTTTACTTTTAATCTTCAGCAGATTACTTTGTTAGATTAATTTTCATTTACTCATTACCAAATGTTATATTTTCTATAAGTTATGTAAGGAGAAGTTGGGTGTGATAACTGACTTGGACTGAAACGGTTGATGTTCTGTTGTACAGTAGGTTGCTTCATGACTTTCATGTTTATAGCAACCTAACAAAAGTGATCTTAAACCTTAATGGTGAATATGTACCACAATGTTCACTATTAAGGGAACAACATGACTTTTGGAGGGCATATTGCAGTAAAATTTTCACCTAAGTGCAGTGAAGTGAAATATTTACTACAAGGGCCAAATATGACCCAACAAATTTTCAATAAGGCAAAACAGTTAACAATGAATCAAAATATATAAAATAACTAGAAGGACTTAATGAAAAGGCAAACGGGCTAAATGTTACCAGTATTTTTAAAAAAATCAACCAATCATATCCAGGGCAGAAGTCACATAATTACTGCCTGCCTGATTCGTTATCGGCCTTGCGCTTGCAAAAGTTTTGAAGAGAGGGGTTTTTCATTTGGCCTGGTATATTAATAATAATATCAGGTAATGTCAAATAACCCAATCAATAAAAAATAATCTACTGTATAGTGATGACTGGTGTATGAATGTTTACAAATTATTTTATCAGACCTTCCAACCCAAATTTTCTAAAACCTGGAGATTAGTATTTGAATCCTGCCAAAACAGGGAGATTTATTCTAAAACAGGGAGAAACCAAGAAAATGGGTACCGGCAGAAATAGCACAAAAAAATTATTTCATCAAAAGCTCTAACTACTCATGGGTTCTATGGAGGTTAAATATGACAAGTTAAGTATTGAAAAGATTGTATTATTAGTAATCATGTCACCAGAACCACGTCGCAATAAAAAAAAAATGTTGATTAGAGCATTGCACACAAAATTGCTAGGAGAAATATAAAAAAGAACT
>JAOBBB020031308.1:0-15138 GCA_025331005.2 Zoanthus gigantus | reverse complement strand
AATCATGTGACCCAGAAATCGAAAATTTCTAATCTTTTGTCGTTGCTTTCCTCGCGCCCTCGTTCTACAAAATCGTTCATTCAACTTTTGGGCAATGATGTTCAAACGGGTTGAGATGATAGCCGCAGGAAGCGATCGTTGTCAAACGGGTCAATAATGCGGGTGAAGCTTGTCTATTTCTATTTAAAACTCTGGTTTAGATAAGTCTCATCAAGGGCGTTTTTTGCTGCTTTTTTTTTCCTTTGGAGTACAATTTAATGGCCGAATAGATCGGTATATAACATCTTCGATATTTAACATGTTTAAAACCAGACATGAATTTTAAAATGAATTTAGAGGTCTGATTGCTGGATGCATCTCTGTATAGACGTCGGCTCGCTTTACATGTATAAGCAAATTTACATTTATTCATAATAATTATATTATTTATTTATTTATAATTTATTTTTGTATATATTTTTACATTGTATATAACGTGAGATTGTAATAACGATGATATATTTCATTGGAACAGTTACTAAGCATGCCATATATATCTTAAATTAAAGCAGGGTTTTGGACAAAATATATTAGTATCTATTGAGTTATGTTATATGTACGCGGGTTTATAACAATTCTTGTCAATAACTTGTAAATATCTGTCTACACAATCACTTTTGTTTGCTCGGCAACGAGACAATCTTTGTATATTCACTTTTGTTTCTAAGACAGTGTCAACAGAAAATCCGAAGATATAAAGAGCAATAAACTGGCGAGTGGCTAATAATGTTTACAAATGCAATCACATGATTGACAGCCTAACTTATAAACAACTGTGTAGTTGTAATGAGACATTTCATTGGCCAAGAAAGTAATAGGACAAAACTGCGGTGTACTTTGTAGAAAGAAAGCAAAATCAGTCGTTCGTAGTTCAGCGAATGTCAACCTCGCTGTTACATGAGCGTAAGGTGTGTAATCAAACAGCCAATATGTCTTGTGTGGTTAGCTAATCATAACGGTCATCAATTATAGTGAAGAACTTTCGTCCAGGGACTCACTTCGTTTCTGACATGTGGCTTGTTTTCTCGTTAAAGATCTACTTCTTTGTTCTCCAAAGTTTCTTTATTCGAGATGCAGGTGAGACGACAATGTATTTTCATGACTCTGTATTTGTTTTGTTGATTTGCAATCTTGAGAACCGTGCAACTTCATGTTTACGAACTTAAGCATGTACATTCTTTCTCATTCAGAAGCAGTTCTGTACATTTTTCAAATCTGTGATCTGGCGCGTTGCTACCAGTGTACGTTTTTCTGAACTCTAGCACGTTTCGTGAATCCGGGCTTCCAAGCAAAACCTGGTTGGCTACGCTGCTGGTAACATATATGCTAGTGATTTCAAGTTACAAAATTTTGGGGCTTCTCAATTTAGAGAATGTCCTATTTTGTTTTGCAAAATGCGTTAAAAGTCCCGTTCCTGCTGCGTTGAGCGAGATAACGGTTTTAACAGATTTTAAAACGACTGTTTTTCATTTCATTTTTGAATAGGGAAAAGATTTAAAATATAAGTTTGAGAAAGTAAACTATGAGTGCCCTTTAAAGCTAAGTGTAACATTTGATTATACAGAAAAAATCGTTATCTTGCTGGCAAGACTTAAAACTATTTCTAATAAAAAAAAATTCTAAAAAGAAGCTTACAAAACAATAGAAAAAATTCCAGAATCGATTTTGTTTTAAAAAAGAACTCTATAGAACGTAGGCGATACTCTAATATGTTAATATTGACGATTTATTTTAGTGTTCGCTTTATTTAGAGTAATTTTAGGCTCGAGATCGTGCGCAATAACAACAAATGACCATTTCTTGTCTTTCTAGAGATCAATCAAGATACAAAACTGGAATGAATAGAAAACAATTAAGAGAATAGAAGATTGTAAATGAATTCTGATATCCAACGCGAAAGCTTTTCACAACTTAAGCATTCAAATTACAAACCTTTTCGGTTAATTAGCTTTTAAAATTCGTATTTTGTTTGTTTTTGACATTTTTGAAGATTGTCACAGGGATTTGTACCAACAAAAGTAAATAATTTGTGAAGTAACCGCAAGAAAGTTACATTAGTGGTGCGGATGTGAGAAGCTGTATTGCTAAACAACCAACGGACCAATAGAATGTAAATAAATCAGTTTCGCAAAAAAAGCAATGACGCTGCTACTGGCTAGTTAGTCTATCTGTTGTAATCACACATACTACTCCCTACTTTTACAATAGTAACAATAACAGTAGAATTATGAATTAATAAAACAATGGTAAGAAAACTGCTGAATTGACACTAAAGTCAGCCATATTGGGAAATCTCCGAAGTATGCGCTTTTTTTTTACAAGAACCAGTAAATTTTGCCGATGCTCATTGTTCTTAATTTTTTTGCCTGCTTCAGCCTCAATTTGTTCTTAATTCGTTCTTATTTCTGCAAGCGGTTTGAAATTTCTCTTGTACAGTATTGTTGAAACATACATGTGCAACAGCTGAAACTGATCGTTATACGAGGAACTTTTGATATTCCATGAATACGTGTATCATTTGGGACAATAGTATAGATATAATAATAAACGGCAAACGGTGCTTCTGTGTTTTTACTGTGCACATTGCAAATGTAAATTACAAGATTCAGTAAAGTTTCAACTAGAAACATTTTCACTTTTTTTCAGCCTCAGCCTCAGCTTGTTATTAAACCGTTCTTATATCTAAGCCTAATTGTTCTTATAAAGTTGTTCTTACAAAAGAGAAAGCGTGTAACAGATGTAGCTAAATATTTATAATCGGTCTTCCTTTGGACAGCGTTTTAAGTTCTAGTTTCATTCATATTTAAAATAAACCGTAGTTCCTAGTTTTGCATTTGTCTTAAAATCGAAGAACGAACTGTCAAAAAAGTAAAAAAAAAAAAAAAATTGAGTCGAGAGCAGCTTTGCGCGCCACGATGTTTTGGGACTACGGCAAAAACAGGAACTTTCGAACAGCCCAAATTTAAAGCTATTTGTTGGATAATTTTTTTTAAAACATTAAACCGTGTGGGCGAGTAGATGAAACTCATTTTATTGTCCAACAAAGCTGGTGTTTCCAATTCGACCTCTTCGAGTAACTAGTGCCCAAATTTGAAAATGCTTGCAACTTTTTTCAGATCATGAGTTTCGCTCCACATCTCGTGTGATAGATGAATACAATACATCGAATAATTATAAAGTGTTCATTTTACAATGAATTAATATCAGGCGCCATATTTGTATAATTGTATAATAAACTGACGTTTTGTGACAAAACACATAAAATGTCAGCGAATTGAATATTACTGTAAACTGTTCATACAATGGTTTTTTACGCTTTATTTTTCAACAGTCACTCATAACTTGTCAAGAATCCTGTTTAGTACCTTCTATATGGCTAGTGTGGCGAAAGTATCAACTACAAGCTCGTCTTTCAGTTCTTTATCAATTTTAGTAAACCAAACAACTAGCACAAGAAACCAAACGTTTCCCACTGTTTTGATCCAGTCAACTGCTTCTGCTGCAAGCAAGTTTACAAAGAGTTTGCCCGTTTCAGAGTCTTCAACTGTTACGGCAATCGGTTCAACAATGTTCTCAACCAACGTCTCTTCAACTCCTTCATCCTCTACAACCCAAAACAAAGGTCCAAATATGCCTCAGCTGTCGGAGTTTGGAATCGTTATGATATGTTTTGCTGGCTTTCTGATTGCGTTTTTAATAGCAGCCCTCATCTGGATGCGAAGAAATCGCGAAAGGGGGTTAGTAAATTTTGAATTCAGTTTGTTTGTATTTAACCAGTTTTAAAACGGCGAATATACCAAAACCTTATTTAAATCTAACACACAATGCCAAAAACAAAAAAAAACTAATAGCCTCGACATACTGATTTTTATTTCATTAAACTCTAGTTTCTGCTAGCTAGACGAAACAGCTAACAAGTTTTATCATGCTATTTTTCGTTTATAGCTAAATAGTGCTTATTTACTTAGGAATGTGTGCAAAATCGACCAAGAATATGTTATTCTAAAACAAATATTGATAATGTAGTGAGTTTCAGGCAACCAAACTACCTTAAAATTTCAATAACTAAAGCGAATCTCTAAATTGTTTCCAAGTGGCAATTTCAGGATTTGGAAGTAAAAAGTGACAATAAATGACAGACGCTTATAATCTTTTTCCTTAGTTTCTAGCTTAGATTTCTGTTGAGCCTTGAGTTATAATGAGCGATTCTGCCTAATGTATTAACCAGCCACTCTATACAGTCTCTTAACGAAACCACTAGGCCCATTTGTAATCTTGTAAACATGCATGGCTATCTTCAGTTCAATAGAACAGCCAGACCGAAATGTGACAATATAATGATTACTCGAAAGAAAAAACTAATTTTGTAGGGAAAAAATTTTAATTCTGATAACAAACTAGACATTCTTATATAAGAATGAAAAAAAACCCTTGGAAACAGTCTATAAACGTTGCAAAAAAAGTGTTTTTTTTCTTGACCTGTTTTAGCATTTATTCTTTGTAAAACAGGACACGTTTCACAAATTTATTAACTGACGTGTTTTCAAAGCCGATAGGCGTTCGCTGACAACTGAATTAAAACAAGAAAGAAACAATTATTTAGCAACAGCTTATGTAGCTATTTTTATGTATTTTTGTTTTCATCCGTCCTTGGAAACGATTTAAGTAAAACATTATTTAGTTCTCGCTGCTTAATGTTGTTTCAACTAAATCACAAATTGTGAAAAATTGTCAATCGACAACCAAATTACTATAACGAATGAATCCTATACTCAAATAGTGTTTTCACCTGAATAAATACATCTTCAAATGTGGTTATTTTTTCGCTTTTTCCTTGAGAGTACTAAAACTTTATCATATGACTGCATATAGCTTTTCCATTCGTAATATTTGCCGTTTTATATAACCCTAAAATAGTAACTATGAGAATAAGGGAATGTATTATAGGAAGAAGACTCAGATTTGGAAGTTGACGGCGAAGTTTGACAGGGGAAGCTAGAGGAAGAACTTCGTTCATGTCACCAGTTCTGTCAGATGTGGTTTAGTTATTATAGAAAATCATACGAACGCGAGTGCATTTCGTAAGTTATGGCGCCAGTGACATAAAAGTGTTTAGTTTGCGATTTGAGAACTTTAAAACATCTGGCGAGCGACCATAGATCACGAAATGCACGAACATGTTTCAGGGTAGACGGTCAGTTAATGACTACCGAACTGTTACGCTGTTACTGCTCGTATACTCTTCGAGTTTATTGTCGACTTTTCGTTCTGTCGAACATTTTTACAAAACCTTTTCTCATTACTGTGTATCGTTCAGTATACTTTGATTTTTTGCCTTTTTTATTAGTTGTTAAACATCATTTTAGTTTAACAAAGCAAAAGCCATGGTATGCCATTTCGCGTTCCAATTTGACGTAATGTACTCCATTTATTACCTTATAATTCGCAATTATCCAATCAAAATCGAGATATTTTGCCCAGAATAAGATCTATACGTTTGCAATCCTAACTTTAAAAAAACGAGAATGAAACGAAGAGAGGGAAGAGAACTTGAAACTCCCCCGAGCCGAGTATTTGCATCTGACTCACAAGCACAGAACTTAAAACATTTTTATGTTTTTTTTTTTTTTTCGCACTGTTTTAGATCTCATATAATATTCTATGTCATTCGTTCTTTATATCTTGCGGTATAAAATTTGTTCTTGTCACTTTACCCCTGATGAAGGTTGTAGTCACAGCCGAAACGTTGGGTTTTATTTCGATAGTTTTATTGAATTCGAAAGTTATAGAGTTCTCATCCAGAGCAACGCATATATCTTAACAATATATATTTTAGAGAGGGAGAGGTTGAACAGAAAACATAATCTTGAGGAAAAGGGCATTTTCTATGTCTCAAACATGTTGAAACAAGATTAAGGCAGGCGGAATTAAGAGTAAAAGTTACGTTGAGAAAATGCCAACAGTGCAGACAGAACCAACTGTTTCGAACTAATCCGAAGGTTATCTACAAAACACTAGATAAAACAGAACGAGAAGATAAACAGTGTTACCAGATTCCATAACCACCTTCCGGAGCAAGTTGGTCTCAATGAGAGAGAGCATCTTGGATGGAGGAAGTAGAGTATGTCAACATCACTGTGGAGAACTGGAATGAACTAGAACACAGCCGACCCTGACCTAGAGTACATGGGTTCTGACTTAAGAAACTGACAGGACTGCATTCTAGACTACAAGAATACTTGCAAGATTACGTATGTCAAGGACATATACCAGAGTGGATGGAAAGTGGAAGAATAGTTTTGATGCAGGACGTAGATAAGGGTGCCCAAGCTAATAACTACCGTTCTATTTCCTAAATGCCTGCCTATGATGCATAGGCACTAGACGGGAGTTATTGGAAAGAAGTTATTCGAAAACTTTGAAAGGAATAGACTGCTAGCAGATGGACAAAGTAAAGGGTTGCAAGAAGGGACCCCGAGTAACAAAAGATAAATTGCTTAAAGGCAGACAAGACAATCCTAAAGAACTACAGAAGGTTGACAATCTTGATAATTCCTTTGATAGATATGATGCCGCATTTATGGATCCTGAAATGCCTAGAGATGGCTGGAGATGCTAAGAATAAATACAATCAGCAACAGTGTGATGAATTGGAAGACCGTATTAACATCAGGAGACAAGAAAGAAGGCTAAACAGTATCGTAAATTGGAAGGCAGCAGTAGACAAAAAAAAAAGTTACAAAGTATGGTAATTGGAAGACAAAATTGACGTCAGGAGACAGTATGGTGAAAGAGAATCAGGAAGTAAGAAAGGTTACACAGTATGGTAATTGGAAGACATTATTGAAGTCAGGAGAAAGTATGGTAAAAAGGAAGGCTGTTTTGATTTCAGGAGATAAGAAAGAAGATTACATATTATGGTAATTGGAAGACAATATTGACGTCAGGAGACAGTAAGGTGAAAGGGAATCAGGAAGTAAGAAAGGTTACACAGTATGGTAATTGGAAAACACTATTGATGTCAGGAGACAGTATGGTGAAAGGGAAGACTGTTTTGATATCAGGAGATAAGAAAGAAGGTTACACAGTATGGTAATTGGAAGACAATATTGACGTCAGGAGACAGTATGGTAAAAGGGAAGGCTGTTTTGATATCAGGAGATAAGAAAGAAAGTTACACAGTATGGTAATTGGAAGACAATATTGACGTCAGGAGACAGTATGGTGAAAGGGAATCAGGAAGTAAGAAAGGTTACACAGTATGGTAATTGGAAGACAATATTGACGTCAGGAGATAGTATGGTGAAAGGGAAGGCTGTTTTAATATCAGGAGATAAGAAAGAAGATTACATATTATGGTAATTGGAAGACAATATTGACGTCAGGAGACAGTATGGTGAAAGGGAATCAGGAACACAGTATGGTAATTGGAAGACATTATTGAAGTCAGGAGATAGTATGGTGAAAGGGAAGGCTGTTTTAATATCAGGAGATAAGAAAGAAGGTTACATTGCATGGTAATTGGAAGACAATATTGACGTCAGGAGACACATGGTGAAAGGGAATCAGGAAGTAAGAAAGGTTACACAGTATGGTAATTGGAAGACAATATTGACGTCAGGAGATATATAGTATGGTGAAAGGGAAGGCTGTTTTAATATCAGGAGATAAGAAAGAAGGTTACATTGCATGATAATTGGAAGACAATATTGACGTCAGGAGACACATGGTGAAAGGGAAAGCTGTATTGACATCAGAAGACAGTATAGTGAATGGGAAGGCTGTATTGACATGAGGATAAGCTGTCACATTATATACAGATAAGTACCGAACAGTTTCTCCTCGCATTCAAGAGTGAAGGGCTCTTTATATATGAAAGAAAGAGCTGAGGATTTCCAGTAAAAAAGGAAAAACCTACTAAAAAGATTAAAGAGTTGGAAAACCAAACTGTTACATGGCAAAATCGAATAAAAAGAAATAAAGGAACGTGGAACTGACTGAAGAAAGGAGACTTAAATAGGGAGCCTGATTACAATTCCGCATTTAAAGTATTACGAAACAGAATGTGTGGCGTTACAAATAAAACAGTAAGAAACTTACTGTGAAGTGCAGAAAGTTTGCCCAAGTCCAGTATAAACATCGTCAATGGAATGTTTAGCGTGAAAGAAGAAATACTGACTTACTGTGTGCGTGCAACACATTTGCCCTAGTCTAGTATAAACATCGACATGATAATGTGGCTAAGATCATACACTGGTCGATTGCCAGAGAACACGGATTAAACGTTGAAAAATGGTGTAGCCTTCATCATGTAAGACCCGGTAATGGAACACGCCGAGGCGAGGTAAAGCTGTTGTGGGCCTTCACTGTAAAAAGGGTTCGTAAAATTCAGGCCCGAAGACCGGACGAATACCTTATCAGTGGCATTGCCGTTCCCGGAGACGAAGTAGGTCAAGAGAAAAAAAGTTCCTAAAACACCAGAATCTGAGATTCATATTTGTGGCGACGCTAGGAACTGTCACAAAGAGCCTCGTGAGCCACCTTAACAAGAGTGTTAATTATCACATTGAAGGAAAAGATATAGATTTCTGAAAAGAGGATGCACTCCTAGATTCCGGTCGATTGTGATAAAAGTGCTAGAAGGCTACGACTGTAGGCTACAGCTTGTCTTCTGCTGTTTTAAACCAGCTTCTGTCCACAAAGCCAAGAAAGACACTAAAATAATAAAATATTTTTGACAAATACGCAAAAGCTAAGTTCTTATGGTTGTTTTAGATCTTTAGTACTTTCAAAGCACCCAACTTGGTAAAAGTTCAAAGTCAACAGAAACATAAAATTTACACATAACATTTATTTATTTATTTATTTATTTATTACGTACATACCTCGTTACATGTCCATTTTCAGAAACATAAAGGTTGTTTTTAAAATCTGTAAAGCCTTTTTTATTATATGTCCATGAAGTTATTCTTTCATTACGGTTTTTGATTATGAAGCCTATGAAGTGTTTCAAGTCTAATAACAATAGGTCAGAAGTTATTTCTCGAATAAACCTCTTAAATTTATTTTCCATTTTAACAGCGCTGATGGACCTCGCATAAACGTTAAGATGAAGCCACCTGGGTAAGAACAAATCTTTTTCTTTGAAGGTGGAATAGATGTACTTTCAATAGGCACTTAATTTGGAACAAGACTCGACACAACTCTTACACACAATTCTTTAGCCTCTTATTTGTTACTAATTGCTCTTAGCTGGGCCTAATGTGAAACTTCACAGGAACGTAGCCAGCATTTTTTAGAGGAAGGGAGTGGTGTTCCAAACTACCAAAAGCTGTTTGGTCAATGATATGTATAGGAGTGATGTCGCTCTAAAGATTGACACAGTGAAGGATCGAGTTGTAAAAGGGGAATTCCGGAATCCCCTTCCCCTGTTACGCCACTGCTTCATTATCATCATTACGCACGGCCAAATAATGAACTTCGCTCTTCCGTTCCTTTTCGCGGGTCAAATGGTAAACGTGTAGGTATCAAATGCATTTGCCGCCATTAATCTGATTGGCTGTGGTGGTGGTGTGATGCCTCGCTCAGCCAATAAGATCGCGAGGATGCCATTTAGTACTGGTTTCTGGAGGCATTTTTTGTAGGAGCTTGCTGTCGCTTCGCTTTCACAAATTTAAAGTAAAGCTATTTTTTAATCTGTACAGGGAGAATGGTCAACGAAACTCGTAAAGCCATAAATGAAAATATTTATTATTTTAAGTCTGAAGTTCCACAGTAAACAAACTTAAATAAACGCGCGAAATTTCCGTTGAATAAGTGGATATAATTTTACATGGCCGGTCAAGCAATTCAAAATACTAAATACTGGTAGTTCGTTTTTTTCCTAATGACCAACTAAAATTAACATTGAATGTTTCTATATCAAAAAAGAACCGTAAAGCGAAATTCAGAAGCCGGTGTTAGAAGTGAAAATTGGTTCGTAGTATACGCCAGGCACACTACTGTAGTGAAACTAACTAGTTCGAGTATGGCCGACATGACAAAAAAGTAAAAAGATAGGAAATCGGTGAACATTCAAGATGCTTTTACAATCATTCTTTATCAATGAAAGATACATTGTAATACATTAGTGTTTACCTCTGATCCGTTTCAAGAAAGAAATTTGGACTGCCTGCCATTTAGTGTTTGGAGTTACTTGACCGGCAGTGAACTTCACTACAACGATGCCAGACGCTAGGTCTATGAACAGATTTTCAATTCTAACACCGACTACTGAATCGCTTGACGATTCTTTATCGATACATAAAATCTCTATTTTTAGGGAAAAACAAACTGCCGGCCATTAGCGTTTTGATTTGCTTGCCCAGTAGTCAACCGTCTACAAAAGTGTCTTACGAGTTATGAAAATACAGTACTAAAGTGTGCCCAGCGTAAAACTGAGAACCGATTTTTTCTTCTAACGCCACCTTCTGAATCGCTGTAAGGTTCTTTATCAATAGAGGCACATTCAATGTTGATTTAGTTTGTTCAACTTGTATTTTCAGAAAAAAAGACTAACTGCCGGCAATTTAGTATTTTGATTTGCGTGACCAGCTGCAGGTCATTTAGACACTGCCAATTTTACACGCTGTAAAAATGCTGGCCAAAACTGCTAAATGTAAAGAAGCACATTGTTATGAGCCTAGAATCACAAAGATTCAATCCTACATTCATGACACGCACTATTATCTCACTGATACAGGATAGGCGCTAGAAGGTTAAAACCTCCCGAGGCAAGCACCAGCGACTTGGACCAATCCGAGGTAACGGAGCCACCGCCATCTTGTAAACTCGATCATCCTCTTAGCAGAAGTAATCCCAACTTAAGCAAGTAAGTATTGAAAACAGCATCGTCTACGAATTAAATCTTGGTCAACTCTTTAACATTAGCTTGAAACCCACTTTGCTTGGAATTGTACATAAAATCGAATGCGAGATTAACTTGGATGGATCAGAGTTTTAGTTTTTGGTTTTGTATGTGCTATTACTCCAGTCTCTTCAATACTTTTTCTAAAGATGGATTGATTGATTTATTCAATAACTCGTAATATATTTTCTGCTTTAATTTGGTTATTAGGAATCCGGATGTATTTCCCGACCCTGGCCATCGGGCCACGCTGCTTTAGCTTTCCAAAAGAAAGTTAAAGAAAGAAGGAAATATACAGGAATGCTGACCATTTACAAATGTCACTAACCGAGTTTAACCCACAATTCATCCACCATCATCTTTAGTCAAACATCGCACCTGGTCCAAATGTAACTGGAAACACTTTTAAAATGTAAACAAAAAGCACTCCTATATATTTTCTTCTTTTGGCAAGCAGCGTGGTTCACTGTCAGGGTCGGGGATTTGAAAGCGGAGGATCCACCCAGATTTAGTATTTATAACATCTTTCAATGTAGACGACTAGAAATTTTGTAAAACATTTTTTTAATTTCATATCTGCCTTGGATGTTATATATTTCAGCAATTCGTTTGAGCAGGAAACTACTCATAACAACAATGTCAATCAAACATCTGAAGGAAATTGGAGGTACATGCTTTGCTTCATTAACAGTTTTTATTATTATTTTTACAGTTTTAGAGTCAATGTGATGGAATTTCCAGGTACTTATTTTGACACATTACAGTATTGAAACTTGTTTTTTTTTTCCTTGTAAAAACGTTCGGTTTCTGTTGTTTTATGTAGAGAATAGCGTCAGGAAACTTTTTTTTTTAATTTGGCCTTTTGGGGTTGAAGTACCAACTATCAGTTTAGAAGACTAAACAAAATTTACAGATAAAGATAAGTTGTTTTCATCTTTAGCCCTCTAAATACCTGTCTTAGAACTGCGTTTTTACTATTTTGCTTTCAGGGAATCAAAGCTTATATGACTAGAGACTTACTTGCGATATAAATATGATGCTTGTAAAAAGCTTAATGGCCGTGGGTCTCCTACTCCTAATCTGGCTTAATCCGAGTTTCAACACCACGATCGTACCGATCAAACTCCAACTCATTTCTTATTATGAATGCTACGGTGATGATGGAAGATTTACACGTTTACCTGTGTAATTAACATCGAATAAGTGATAAACACAGAGTAGAGAACAAGGAACAATTCAAGTCAACACAAGAAGGGATCAGCTGCGTATACCGTAATCGCCTTGAATTATGAACGTCAAGACGCCGACTAATATCAAAAAGATATCCAAAGAAAGGCAACGTTAGCTTATAACATTCCTCTTTGCCAAACCGACTCAAACTTTTACTAACTGATCTACAAATCAGTCTTGAGTAGTACGTCACTTCTAATAGGTTCATCAATGCTACTTTAATGTGTGCAACGATCTAGGAAGCATAATCTCAGGTCCCAAATAAACGGGGGGAAGAAGGTTAGAATAATGGGGGGAGGGGGTTGGAATAAAAATGTTCAAGGTAATGTAAAAATAAATTTTGTGTGAGCCAATCACAGCACGAAGCATTTTCAATGAACAAACATCGGCTTATTCATTTTATCAAAGAAATTATATCTGACAAGTGTAAAAACTGATGAAAATTACCGTAAAAGAGAATCATTTTAATACGCAAAACAAAATGTTACAAGAAAAAAATTCTTTATGTTCGAATGGTTTTCACACGTAAACTACACGCTTTGTTCAACCCACGAGTTAGAAAAGGTTTGAAAACAGATTCTGATAGAGTAAGACCCCTGATTAATGCTAGCTACGTCGTAAAATCGAATTGTGGTATAAGTGCCGAGTTAAGGGGAGGGGGGGGGTCTGAAATGTACACGTTGCATCTGCATGAAATCGAGGTTCAAAATAAATATACGTGCAGATAAATCAATAACATGGCACAACGTTAATTGTAGCATGCTAGCCACGGGGCTTAATGAAAAAAAAATGGCACGTGACTCTATGGGCCAGAAAATGATTCCAATGTCATGAATAACTGTGACATATTGAGTTGAAATTCGATAGATACTTGTTTTCACTATAAGTATCGCACAACTGTGTTCTTTTGCTTGTATTTGAGCTATTTTTTATGTTTTGAATCATTTGCTCCTTAAAAACACTTTAGAATATCAATTTTTGACTTTTTACAGACATGGAAACGAGGCTGAAAACTTGTTTCATGCTTTCTTTTATTACCTTTTTTTATTTCAAAATGCCGAATATTTTTTAGTACATGTTTGATTTGGTTCCTATCTTAAAGCGAGATATTTTTCCAGTTGGTTTACGTTTACATTACACAAATAACTGCCCTTTCAAGGAGGAATTTGTATTATTCAAAACTAAACACGAAAAATCTTGGAAATGAATTCCTGCATTTTACAATTTATCGCAAGGCTTACAAGTGCAAATGGTTTGCATCATGAATTTCGCAAATGAGCATATTGTAAGCTGACGTTCAGAAAAAAACTAATTAATCCAAATAAGGCCACCAAACATCACTATTCTTCATCACTCTGGTATCCTTGTTCTTCTTAGTTCTTCTTCATCCCAGCAGTCCAAACCATGAGGGTTGCAGCATGATTAATCTATCATGAACCCACATGCTTCCTTGCATGCAAGGCCAGCGTTTGCACAGGAATATTTCTGTTGACATTCCGATCGCTTGCACGAACAAGTGGTTAGCTCAAGGAGGCTAACAGGTGTGGGATCTTTTTTCATCAACTGTAGTATAAGCATGCCATCCTGAATCTCCCATCCATGTCCCTCAGGTGGCGGAAGTCTCTGCATTCCGTTAAGTGATCGTGTCCAGATATATGTCTGGTAGTTCGTGCGGAAGATGTGCTGTCTTCAACAATCTGACGTAGGCGGGAGTAGCTCATTTCTCTGCTTTTTCTGGCAAAACATCTGAAACCTAAGCTCATCCGCCGTCTTTGGATTCCTCTTGTTGGTCGGATAGATGCTACACACAAATGCCTCGCATTTCTCTATAGTTTCGTTACTTACCTCTACATCAATTCCTAGGTGGCTGAGAGCTTCCTGATGCTCTTGGCTTCGGATTATTGCCTTCCACGCCTTTGTCTTGCCAATCCCTGAAATTGAGCTAACACTGTAACAACCTGTGATCGCGTAAAACGCAGCTAACGCCTGGACAACGGAATCGTTTAGCTTCTGGACGATATCGAGAACTGATACAAATCGGAGTCGATCTTCAACGCCAGTACCAAACCAAAGTTCCTTAGAGGCGATGCTGAAGAAATGGCTAACACTTAAAACAAGTACATCAGTATCGGGGGATTGGATGTAACAACATTCTGGTATCAGCCTCCTCGTGATCACATCTCAATTCTTCAATGTCGAAGTGCGCATCTCTGGTAATAGCCACACATCGTGTTCCGTCCTTCGGATCTTTCAGATGCTGTGATCTATAGACTTCACTTGCTACTCTCCTCTCTTCCAGAATCTCGTGGTACCTCTTAGTAAGACATGTTATATCGTATGCCTTTCCTTTTTCTATACCTGGTTTCAATGCATCAATTAATTGGCGGAAAGCTTTCTCGTGTTCAGTTTCACTGAGTTTTACTTGCATAGCTGCTGGATTCTTTCTTAGAGCAAGCAGCTGTATAAAGCGAATAGCAGTTTTTAGGATGTTCGCTTCCGATGAGGTCGTCATTAATGCCACAAAGAACATGGAAGCATTTGCTCGTCATTCTTGATAGTAGCCGCTTTGGCAATGCTTGGAGAAGCTTCTTAAGTGGTTATATTAAGTAGCTGTCTGTCTTTCTTGTACGTTTTCTTCTGACAGATGAAGCACTTAGACCAGTCAATGGCTGCATAATTGGATGTAGATCTTGTAACCTTCGCCACATCTTGTCTGTGTCGAGTACTTTCCTCTTCATTGTTTTGCCTTTGAGTGTTAGCTGCATGCACTAGTTCTAAGCATACAGTAAAAACCCGCTTATAAGAACCTAACATTTAAGAACCTGTTAGGCTAAAATTTCATCTTTAAGCACCCTTCACATAAGAACCATTTTAGGCTAAAATCCTAAAACAGGTTCTTATTTTCAAAAAAAAAAAATATATATATATATATAGAATTAAGAAATTTTTATTGACAATTATAT
>JAOBBB020031216.1:0-15142 GCA_025331005.2 Zoanthus gigantus | reverse complement strand
CAGACAGTGATAACAGAGGTTGAGCGGATCCTGAATGGAAAAACCTTGACAGCCAATTAGAAGAGTCCCCCCTCCCCGTCAATGCTCTTAGTGACATTTTTATGACCCTCTCCCCACCCTATGGTCTAAAAACACTGGTATAATTATAATGACCCCCCCTCCTCCCCATTTATTTGTAAAGGACTGGTGTAAATTTGAGGATAATCAGGAGTGTGCTATATGTGCAAATGGATGGACTGGACCGAACATGAACAGAATTCCGCCCCCTTTTCCTGATCAAGAGAAATTTAAGTATAATAGTATTTTCGATTTGCCATCGACATCATCAGATGGAAAGCCAAGAATGGTGGATGAGTACATGCCAAGAGCACAGATCAAACATTCCTTTCAAAGCGCACAAAAACTTAAAACAACAGAGGAAATTGCAGATTTTTCTGTCAGGTATATTGTTCCTGAGATGCTTGTCCGAAACTGTGTGGATCACTTAAAACATTTAAACTTTATGAAAGATTTGAGGAATCAAGCTACTATTGAAAACAGACAAAATCGTGAAGAGAAGCCATACGAAGATTACAACTGCCAGGAGGAGCTTATTTTGACTGCAGATTTGAAGTCCCTGTATGTGTTTTAACTCGACAAATACTTAAAAAGACACTCGCTACCATGCAAGAAAAAATTGAAGAACGAAAAAGTCGCAATAATTACCAGCCACATCCAGCAAACTAGAAGAAAAGAATTAGAAACAACAACAATAAGTGGCCAACGCCTTCTGCTAACAGCTCATAGAGAACCAGTTCATGATGACGATGAAGATAGTGATGACCAATACAGTGTGCTGGCAGAAACACGTGATAATGAATGCAGCAGTGACGATGTCACTGCCAGTTCTTCTAATGATGATGATGATGAAAGCAACTCCGATATAGGACCTGGGTCAGCAAAGAAAGTTTGTAGGACCAAATATGGTTGCAGTGCTACCCTCTGATGCTTTAACTGGTGAAGAAATGGTTATCACAACTCATACAAAACTTTAGCATTTAAACTATGTTTAATTTTATTGCAGTTGCTTTAGTTAGCGTATTATGTGTTCTTCCAAAAACAAGAGCTAGATTAGCTAGCTAGGTTTACATGACGAAAGGTAATAAGTGAGAGTGGTTGAATGGGGGAGTCAATGTTTCAAGGACCACTCATGAGTGCCAAAAGTTCTTTTCTTAAATAACTTGACGTGGCGATGTGTTAATATACCCTTACAAATAGGTTATAGTGTATGTAACAAGTGCTTTATTGAACTAAACAGGAGAATAACCACAATCAACCGATGGTTTCAAGAGAATGGGTACAATATTGATGAAATCTGGGCTGGCATTGAAGTAAGTTTGATGTGGTTTTGTTTCATTTTGATTTATAATATCAAACAAAAAAGATTCTTAATATTTATACTATGCTAGAAAAATTGTCTCCACTCTTTAAGTTTCATGCTAATGTTATCATCAGGCAGCTGATTTAAAATTTAAAGTTTGTAGCTGATATAAGAGCAGTGTTCTAAAATGCGAATTAAGTGTTTCCGATCCTTTAATTGTTAAAGTTTGATAGTAAAATTTTATTGTTGTATCGGCATTTAGAGATGAGTTTGGTTCTATTGTTCAAAACTGATGGATTTGCTGTCATTTTGGGGATGATGAGAAGTTTTTCAGTCAAGCAGAGGTTACAGAACTTAGTTTTTTTAGTTTTACAGTTTTATGCAACTCTACCTTGGAAAGTATTCAGCACTTTCCCATGTGATTGTGACACACCATACGTCTACATATATACTATGCTACATATATATGCATGTATCTATACATAATTTAAGTTTCTCCAAAAGCTCCCTCAACATCTTGGTCTGGTTTGAAATTGAAAAGAGGGAAGAGTATATTTTGATGATTAGGATCGGAAGAGAAGATTTTGAGGTAGCTTATTACTTATTTTCAGAGAGGGGAAAGGATTGAAAGTCTGTTTGAGAAGAAATTGTTCATTAGCTTGCTTGAGAGGGAAAGGATCGCATTTTTATTAGAGAGTGAAGAAAGACAGGGGAAACGCAGTAAGGATATTTTTGAGAGGCAAAGGGGTGACAGTTTATTAGAGTAGGAAGAGGAGATAAGCTTTGTTGGAATAGAAAGACGTGTACATGTAGTGGAAGATAATGGCTTACTGTATTTGGCGAAACAAAACGAAACGAAACGAAATGAGCTTGACACAACTGTAATTTATGAAATGAGATTTTTATAAACAGCAGCATGAAGTTTACAATAAACAGATTATCACAACGATACGTTATACATACATAACAAATGATTTTTAACCTTGTAAGTCATCTCTAGGCCGTGAAACAGCAAATCTTACTCCGTGAAAATTTTTATTTTGCGAAACGAGATTTTAATAAAGAACAGGAAGTAGATGATGATAAAAATTGCATCAGCACGGGAAGGAAAGAAGGTGATAGAGTTTGTTAGTGAAAAAAGGTTGGGGTTTGTTTCATAGGGAATGGGAGGCAGTTTGTTAGGGAGGGAAGGAGGGCTGGACGTTGTTAGGGAATTAAGAACAGGGTGGGGATGGAAAAGGATAGGCATTTAACAGAGAAGAATGTGGGTGAGCGAGTTGTTAGAGAAGGAAGAGGGTTGGGACTTATTAAAGGTGAAAAGAGTGGCATTCTTGAGAGATGGAGAAGGTTCAGGGAGCTTATTAGAGATGGAAGAAGTTTGGAACTTATTCTAGAGGGAAAAGGTGGCTATTTGTTAGAGAGAGAGAAGAGGGAGAGGATGAGTTTGAGGTTACTCAATAGAACAATTTCCAAAGAAAATTGTCAACAATCTGAGCTCACCAAAATTCTGCTTGTAGGATGCCATTATCAAGACAATGGTCACAGCTCACCCAGTTTTGAAGCATAACTACAGGACCTGCTTTCCCAATCACAACAGAGGAAGTGCCTGCTTTGAGATTCTTGGGTTTGATGTTATGCTTGACAAAAAGCTTAAACCTTGGGTTCTTGAAGTAAGTGTCTGCAAAGTACTGTGCATTTAACATTTAATTTATCTCACTTGTAAATGTTTGTCGGATTTGAAGTGCTAGAAAGTAAGAGGCGAGAAGCACCACGTTGGCTATGATCACTTCATATCCCACAAACGTGAGTGGAATAGTTGTTTTATTTAAGAAATAAAACACGTTTTCCGTGCCTTCATAGCCTGGTGAAAACCGAGGCGAACGTTTGGGAGACGATTTTGCCAAGGTTTTCAACAGGCTATGCTGGAGGCACAGACAACATGCTTTATTTCTTTTATAAAATTATCATTTTCAGTCTTGATAAAAAGAAAGACGATATACGAAGTGCCGGCGTGCTGTAAATTCTCACAACACGGAGACACTCAACCACGTTGCTCACGTCATTTTCGTGCTTCATAGCGCTATGGAAACACACTTGTAGACCAATCAAAACGCACGTACTATCCAAATTGTTTTATAATAAAGTTTATTACATTTGAAAGCTTTGATTTTTGAAGAATTACCTTCTGTGCATATTTTTCATCTTGCCATGGGTTCCGTAAAAGCTGATAACAAAGATTGAATCAACCAGTCAGAATGATAGAAATGTAATAATCAAAGTTGAAAAGTTGATAATTATTAAAAGTATAGCTTTTTCCTGATGTCCTGAAGATTGAAACAAAATCAGCTTTGATAGTCAATGTTCAAATTATGCTAAATCTTGGGGTTTAAACCTGGAACCAGGTGCCTAGAACTTAGAAATCTTGCAAGTAAAATAATAATGTTGCGACTTTACCTATTATCCGAAAAATGTACTTATTCCTTTAATGCCTTACACAGGTTAATCACTCTCCAAGTTTCACCACCGATTCTCCTCTGGACAAGGAAATCAAAGAGGGTTTAATGTATGATGCGCTCAACTTGCTCAATTTTGCTGCTTGTGATAGACGGAAATGCATCGAAGAAGATAAAAAGAGAGTTCGTGAGAGGCTGTTGCAGAAACAAAAGCCAAAAGAAAACAAGTATGTGGAGGATTTTTCATACAAGTTAATTAATCTTGTTTCAGAATAACCTTGCATTGTGTTGCATAAATATGCTCTTTTGTTCGCCCTTTATTTTTAGTTGCAAGGTTTCCTTTTAACCATAATTTAGAAAGCTGTGCTGGTTCAGTTAACTTTGATAATAGAGAGTTTTCTATACCGGGACATTCAGTCTTCAAGATGGAGGTCTATTTTTCATGAACAGACTGGATCGAGAACGACCATTTTGGCGCGAATTTTTTACTTAAGCAGCGGGCGTATCACAGCGAGGGCTGCACGCAGGGTAAAAAGGCGCGAAAACTAATTTTAAAGAGCTCAGTCGTAAACAAGCTTTAAATTGTAAAATTGGTTACACATATGGCAAGAACCTGGAGCAAAAGTCAGTGTTAAAGTAATTGTAAGTAAATTATTTACTTACAAAGACTTAGTGACGATTTGTTCGGTGCTTGAAGCCATTCCTTTGATAAAAAAAAAAAAAAAACTTTGCAGTTCTGATAGACCAACACGGAGGCAAAAAGCAGCATGCAGGCCTCCGTGACAATCACCACGACCGCATGGCTTGTTCAGGTACGCGACATCTGCTGACAGTTTAGTTCCGATTGGCCTCCGTTACAACAAGAATGCCTGTTGCTTAAGCTCTCTGTTAGGTTATCTGCACGCACGAGCTCAGGATAGGAGTGAATATGTTTATGTAATCGAACCTTTAAGGCTGACGCACACTTGAGGTAAACGTCTGAGCTCTTTGCCTCGCGAGACAGTTTGCTCAGCTTGCTCTGCAAGTGTGCGGCAAAATTTTGGTGAGAACTTTTCCTCGCGAGCTCTTGCGAAAATAATCTGTCGTGTTTGATAATTTTTGCCTCGCAAGGCCAATTTCCCATCGTGTGGGGACGACGTGAGCATCTTGCTGAGCCAGATTTAAAATGTAGCCAATACAATCGCTTTTTGTGATTGCGGAAGAAGCTGAGCAAACTGCCTCGCGAGGCAAAGAGCTCAGACGTTTACCTTAAGTGTGCGCCGGCCTTTACGAGTTCAATATGGAATTAATTTGCACGAATGTGTTTTAAAGAGTCAAAATTGCGTGAGCCCGCTAGGGCGAACGCAATTTAAGCTTTTTAAAACACACAAGTCGGCAAAGTGATTCCATATTAAACGAGTAAAAGTTTCGATTACATGTTACATATACCGAAAATATTATTAAAAAAATGACCGTGAACTGAGCAGTGATAACTTGACAATTCATGCATGCACGGACAATTCATACCTCCATCATTGTCATAGAAACTTGCATTTTGATTGGCTTATTAGCTTTGAGACTGTAATTGCACGCAACTAAAAATTTCTGCACGGAATTACGCGTTTTTGCACAGCATTTTTTTTACAAAGTAATTACACTACCCTTGATCAATCAGAATCAAGTATTTTTTCATGTACATGATTGTTATTTATTACATATTATAAAAAGTCAAATATTATTAGACTGGGCGGGTTGATCGCAGCGATGATTTTTGCAATGGCTTTGTTATTTCTAATCTGCGTTTTTTCCTATTTTCACTGCGCTTTATTTAAAATTCTCCTTGAATTCAACACTTAGTAAGGTAAAATAATGACGTTATTGACAAACTTATTTCTATTATGTTTTCAATAGTCTGCGATGCAAATGCAAGACAGAGTATTACACAAGCAACTCTTAGCGTTACATGCAAGTATTCGTGGATTAAAGGAAAAGCTTCAAGAAAAAGAAAATTGGGAATGGGAAGCCATGCAGATGCATGATTTAGTGGGCTCTCCTGCTGTTGTTTCCAAAGTGGAAGTGCTCCCATTAACAGGGACATCATCCTCTCGTAAAATATTTCATGTAAAACAGGATTCCGGGATACTTTCAGATGAGGAGGAAGATTCTAATTATGAGGAAAGATATGACATCTTTCCAGTTGAATCGCCTTCTACTTTACTAAGAACTAATACATTTACGAGTCCTGCACCTGTCAAAAGCTATTATTACGCATCTGAAAAATTATCCAGAGCAGAAACACAAAAGCCATTAAGTGAACCTCCGCCAGCGAAAGAAAGGGACATTACAAACCAGCGGAAGCTCAGGTGCGATTCTTTTCCCGAAGGAAAAGCTAGTCGCCAGTTGGAAAGAATGCCAGTCATTAATGAAACGTTAAAAAAGGCACAAAAACCGACATTCGTACATGGAAAAACATTTGCAATTTGCGGTCAAAGAAAAACAAATAAAAATTCTACTGCCGACTTAGTTGTTGAAAGAGACAAGCAACCTGTTCGAATGATTCCTGCTTTTCGCCCCTTGTCTAGACACCGAAGCATGCCGGTTATGCATCAAGTTGGAACCAGGCCTCGCTCGAAAACTGAACCTTCAAAACGAGTTTTTGTGGAAGGTGAC
Source organism: Zoanthus gigantus (assembly GCA_025331005.2). Lineage (NCBI taxonomy): Eukaryota > Metazoa > Cnidaria > Anthozoa > Zoantharia > Zoanthidae > Zoanthus > Zoanthus gigantus. The sequence goes on along the minus strand of JAOBBB020031216.1, from coordinate 8,680 downwards.
AGATCAAACTCCTTTTCGCAAACGCCTATACGAAAAGTAGCTAGTAGTTTAGAACTTAGTCATAGGCAGAGCGAATATAGAGAAAAACAGATGGAACCTTATAAAATTTATAAATCTGTTAGCCAGATTTCTCTAGTTTAATTAAATCAGTAAAAAATGAGACTTTTATGTAAAAGGAAAATAAATATTAATTTTGTGACACTCAATCAGTTAAGTAACGATCCGAGTAAGAGCTAGGCAGGTCAACGGGAGTGGAATGCAGAAAGGTGCTAATTACGATATTGTTAATCCATTGATCTGATTGGCTGAACTTTAAAAATAGGCCATATCTTCATAAGTAAGCCAATGTATTTCTTTCCAGTTCACTCATTCGAGCTTTTCTAGTTGAAACATTTTTCTTTTTAAGCTTAAGAAACATTCCATGTGGGGAACATTGAAAGTGGAAAGGTTTTATTTTCCTTTGTTTTGGAGTTCTATGAGTGGCTAAAATATTATAGCACAAAAAAAATTGCTTTAAAATAGAGATTCACTGCTTTTTATTTTAAAACTATGTTGTACACAGGTTGATGTATTCTCAGTATGAAAATTTAAACATTCTGGTGTGGGAAAAGTGGAATGCCGCAGAACAATGGGAGGTTACCTAGTTCTTACACGGACCTTTAAGTAAAGTAGCACGAGTTTTGATGACCCGTATACTGTGAATGTAAAACATAAGTGTGAAAGGCAAGAACGGAGTTGCGAATCGGGCTACAAGCCGTCAAGTTAATATTCAAGTGAACGAATGAAAAATAACATGCTCAACTGTTATATAGCTAGTGCGTTTTCGACTCCAATGCGCGCTCTCATTGGCTAAATCGAAGTCACGTGGATGACTTCAAATCAAATGTTTCCTGGCTGGTCAACATCTCGAAACTTGTTGACTAACCGGTGAACGTTGCTGTCTCGCGTCACGTTTAAGAGCGGGATAATTTAATACTTATGGTTTATTTATGCTATATAAGAAAACACTTAATGACTGCTTCCTCGGGAAACATCCGTTTTGTTTCTCTCGATCTCGAACATCGAGGTTCTCGGGAAACAAAACAGATGTTTCCCTCGTGACCAGTCCTTAAGCGTATAATAACATGCCACAAGCATGTAAACCTTTACGACATGATGAAATACAACAAAATGAATAGATCCTTCATATATGGTACATTATGGTGGCACATACTATAATAAACCCTAACCCTATAATAAACCCATAATGTACCATATATGAAGGACCTACGCAAGAAGGTCCTAACACCGCTGACTTATCTTATTCCAGGCTCAAGAAACGGGAACTGAGGAGCATCAAAGTCCAACCTCTAGTCAGTACTAGCAATATTGAGCTAAAGAGCAAGAACTTTTGTACAAGCGAGCTGAAAATAAGAAAGAAATCACGTACTGGAAACAATGATTACGAGGGTCTTCGATGCTAAAGCGTCCGAAATACTCCACGGAACTAAAATAGCTACTTTAACAGTTAACGAGCTGCAGGAAAGTGTTTTAAATTATTACCATGGCTTGGTGACTATAAAGGGTTATCTCCGCCAATATTTTACTTCACATTCTTTTATGAAGAACCTTTTTGTTTTTTACCTTTCATCAAATTCTTTTCTAAAACCAGTAAAATTAAAATAGAAAGAAAGGAATAGAATTTGGGAATTCAGGACAGAACGGAATTTAGAACTTCGTGACACAAAGGAATGAAAATTGAGGCAACAAAACGAATACTGACAATGCCTCAATTTCTGTTCTATTTTCCGATAAACCGAGTGGAACTTGGGTAAGAATCACTTAAACATAATTTTTTCATTTGGTTACAAATTTGGGTTTTGGTTTGAATCTTTTTAAGCGATAGTCTTTTGTTTTAGGTGTAAGTTTTAAATCAAAGTTGTTTTATATTTTCCATGTTCAATGGAGATGTAAATACTTTTAGCTACTTGTATATATGAAAAGAGCTCTTAAGACGGAAGCGTTTGTGTCACCATCTGGATTCAGTCAGCGATGTTAGAATTTTTTGTGCCAATGTTTAAGTTCTGTGTCACTGCGTAGATTTTTCATTGTATCTATGTCACTTGCTGGAGTTTCAAAACGTCAATGTATCGATGTAATAAGCGCCATATTGCGCTATCAAAACAAATTCCAACCAAAAATGGGTAAAAGAGTGACTGCCATTGTGTATGTGTTGTATCATGTGTGTGTGTAATGAGAGCGCCTTAATTGCTTTAACCCGATCTCATCGAGCTCGTCCTTGTAGTTCAGTGTTATACTCCAAGGTTAGCAAAACCTCTTGTTTCGTTTTCGTTTTAGAATATATCTGGAAGATGGAGGCGGGACCGAGTACTTAAGGCCCCAGCAAAACCCACTTACTATCTCCTTACAACTGCCTTCAGTTATTTGTAGAAATTCATAAAATAAAGTGTTAATTGTAGCGATGCCTTTAATATTTATTAAAATTAAAGCTGCTGATTACGCTTTTTTTTAATCAATCTGGTTGTCACAGTTCGGGAAAATTAACAATACCGCTCTAATATTAACCGTTTTAAAACAACACTGAAAAAAAACTTTCCAAAAACAGTAAAATTAACATCTGTTCAAGTTCAGCTAAAGTCAAAAATATATTTCTATTTTTTGCTCATGCTTGCAAAATGTCACAATTTCTCTTCAATTTTGAATTCTTAGTTCAAGTCTCTCAAGAACAGAGCTGAATCTTTCCCTTCTACACTAGAAGAAGTTGTTACCCAGCCGTCAGTCGTCTGTTCAGGGTGATCTGAGACACTGTTATCTGGACTTAGCGTCTTTTGTTCCAACTCTTTCAAGTACTGGTAACTTTTAGTATAAGTCTGCAGGGCGCGAGCGTGAAATTGCATCTCCGTTCTCACTAAGTCTCCCAAAGCAATTCGCAGATCCTCGACCTTCTTTCTTTCAAATTTTTTCATGTCTTCCTGGAGAATGGCACATAACGTTTTTGCTGATCTCTCAGACTTCAGACGACGCGTTTCTGCTTCTATTATTTTTCGGCGCTCTGCTGGGTATTTAGCCTTCAGTTTTTCTAAATGCACCGTGTCTTCTTTTTCTTTCTGTTCAAGTTGTGCGCAATCTTTTACTAACTTTTTCATTTCTTTACAACGGCTCTCATAAATAAGAAAATCGTTTGTAGTGCGATTGTGAATCTGCTCCGCCATTCTTTGTCTACTTTTCTGGACGGAAGTCAAACATTTTGAAAACTTAGCTAAAGAACTTGCAATATCTCCTTCTTCGATCTCTTTGGCGCTCAGCAACAGTTCATTAGATAAGTGTTCTCCTTTGCGTGATAATTTCGTCGATACGGATGCATATTTATTCATTAAAACTGCAACTTCTTTGTAATGACTCTCGATTTTAGAAATTCGATTGTGTAAACATTCCATTGTCTCGCTTTTTTCTTGTAAAGACCATGCAAGACTTCGAGAAAGTTTTGTAAGTCCACCAAAATTGTTATCACACATAACTAACCACAAAATACTAAAACGAATTTGCTATTAGCGCAATACTTTTTATCAAGAAGTTTTTGGAAGTATTTAGCGATTTTAGCTACAATGATTTGCTGCCATTATTTCGTCACGGCTCGCGCAATACTGAGCAACAAGTCATAAAGATAATTTTGTTTTGCGCGTTTCACCTTAAATCAGCAGTTGTTAGGGAACAGTTTTTCAAGTAATTAAATTTATAAATTTTACACCGTAGTGAATGAATTTTAAAAAAACTGACGTTTGGGACTGTAGTCCTTCGTCGGAGTGAATGCTTTGTTGATTGAGTTGTTAGGAAAAACTTAGTTTAAAACAACTGACTGAATAACTGAACATATTCGAGATTATATATATGTACGCAATAAAATCTGCTCTTCAATTTCACTTTATTCAACTTTTGTTGACCACATTTTATTTTAGTACCAATATTAAGTTACAAATCGTTTAACAGTAAAACAGCAATTAGGACAGGGAGGAACTAATAGATTCTAATAACAGACAATTTTGGTAACATAGAAAAGAAACAAAAAAAAGCGGGACATTATCTTTCACTGAAACATTTAGAATTTTTCAGAAACAAAATGGCGAACTTCACTGACCGTCTTTATCGCTATCACCTGGAGCGGATCCAAAGGAAATTGTCGTGGCTGGGCCGAGACCCCTAAACAAAACAATTTCCAACAAAATTTAGTCAACTTAAATTGTTAAAAAATCTAATATTTTCCGGGGATTGTTGCTCCAATGAAAATACTAACTCAAACCTGTTCATCAAGTCCTAAATCCGATGTGGATTGGGCCACGCGCGCGCACCGTTCAACGATGTTTAAATCACGAGTTACGCACAAAAGGCATTTAGTCACGCTCAAATAAACGTTAATGAAAGTATCCCGTTGAAGTTACAAAAAATGCGTGGAACAAGAATCCAAATCGAATGTCTTCCAGATGATGTACTTCTTTCCATTTTTCGATACCTTGACGGAAAACAACTAGAAGAGGTAGCAAACGTTTGCCAAAGGTGGAGAAAAATTTCTTTTGATACAACCCTTTGGAGAGCGGCAGAATTCATTAATTGGAAAGAGGGCGAAATTCTGAGATGGCTTGAACAAAGGACGGGATCTCGGCTCAAAGAAGTCGATCTTTACAAGAGTACTGTAAGTCCGCGACTGCTAGCTACAATTGCAAGCGCTTGTCCTAAGATAGAAAAACTGCTGTTGAAACATAGCTATCTATGTCTCCGAGAATTGTTTTTTGAAATCAAAACGTATAAAGCCTTGAAAATCTTAGACATTAGAGATCTACGAGGGCATACCTGCTACATTGACCATTTTTTGAAATACGTACCAAATGTGGAACTTTTCGCCTTTGACAATTCCATTGCTAGATACTGGAAACCCAAGATATTTACTAAAATGCCAAAACTACGCGTACTTGAATGCTCTGGTTGTTTTGATATCCAAAACGAAGATATGCTGATCCTTGCTGAAAGCTGCTCAAAACTTGAATCCGTTGCAATGAACGGTTGTTACAAAGTCGATGGTCTTTATCTGCCGTTGTTATTACAAAACTGTCCTCAGTTAAAAACGCTCTCCCTTGCAAAGACACGCATTACGAATGCATCTCTTCGCGAGTGTTTGTGGTCTCGAAACCAAATCACTGAAATAAATTTTTCCGATTGTCCGATCTCAAGTTGGGGTCTTAGAGAAGTATTAAGAGATCTCCCGGATGTGAAGTACCTAAGTCTGAAAGACAGCGAAAGAAATCTTACAATCGATGAAATACTACTTGGCTATATTGCGGAGTTTCGATCGTTACGAGCTCTTAACATCGACACGTCTTTTGCTGAAGAAGTGAGTGAAACTCTTGTCTGTCGAGTCCTATGCGAGTGTCAATTTATCACCTTTCTCAATATTGGAAATGGCATAAAGTCCATCAAACGTTTAAAGGTATTGTTAAAGAACCTTCCCCTGCTGAAATCTTTTTCAATTACCCACACGCAGCGATACCATGGTGTCCATGACTACATTGGTATTCATGATAGCATTGGTGTCGAGAATGTGCTTAACACTCTTACCAAGAATTGCCACGAGCTGGAAGTGTTGGGGCTATGCGAATTTCCCGATGAACAGAAACGACGGAAGAGAAACGCTTTTTGTCGCTTGTTTAAAAACGGTAATATTTTTAAGAAACTCTATCTTTGTTTGTGCAGCCGCGAAGTTATCATAATGGCGCTTGACGCTCGATTGCTTGCTAAACGAGACAAGTTGGAGATCGTTCAACCTGGTATGATCACGCCAAGCCCTAGAGTTTACCTCCCACCCCAGAGAATGAGTTTTGATGCGCTCGTCTACGGGGTCGGGATCGCTGATCATTATAGCAGGCGCAAGTTTGAACTGTGGTAATGAAGATATCAAGTCCATTTTCAGAATACATTTTGGACTTTATTTAATGAATGATATACTTGAATTGAATACAACTTCTATGAAACATGTAAAATTTAATTTCTTATCAACAACTAAGTGTAAAACTATATTAAAATATAAATAAAAATGTTTATTTCACATAATACGGTATGTATGTAATACACAAAAAATAACTGCGCATTATCCAACTTTAGACAGTTAAAAACATCCTGTTACGAATAACATATTCAGCTCCAAATGAGGAAATTCGATAAACCTGGTAAATTTACGCTTAATCAGCATAAATTATTCGTGGAAAGCATAATTATTCCTGCATAATTATTCGTGGAAAGCATAATTATTCGTGGAAAGGGAGTTAAAAACAGAAAACGTGAATTGTAGCGCGTGGTAAACCATCAAAAATAAAAACACAATTTTCTCGCTCGCACTATCTGGTTTAGTGTAGTATTTATTCTGTTCGTATTTTTAAACTGAGACACAATCACTCTTTCTCTCTCCCTTTTGATATAAACAAGTTGCTTGAATATAACGCCGCATACATGTAATAGTTAATGAATCTTACTTGTTTGTTAACATTCAAATTTTTAAACTGGCATCCCGTAGTGAATTTGTGAAGAGGCCATTCTGTTGGGTTATTAGATAGCTCATCCAAAGCTCTATTTCAAAAACAAAAACGTTCTACACTCGACACCATTGTTTGCGAACTCATCTCGATTAGCGAAATGAGAAATTGACTATATAAACAAAACAAAGGCCAATGACTCCACAGTTTTAATGTTTAAGTGTGCCACCAAAACTCTAAATTTCCTCACTTGGAACTCTCTTTGACTGAAAAAGACCAGTTTTATTAACGGCTCTATGTCTTAAAATAAAATTCTTTATTTCGCGTTTCTCATAATAGAAATATTCCAAAGAATCTTACATTACTTAAAAGCTAAATCTTTTCCTTCGGAGATTCATTTTTTTTCTGTCATCAAGTTTTACTATTACCGTATGAAATTTCATTATTATAATTATTATATCTATTATATTGTAAATAGTTTTTTTTTCTTAGTATTTATTACACGTTGTTACTAGTTTTAATACTACCATCTAGATTCTTATTAGCTCTATTATATTTTATTGTAAATAGGTAAGTACCACGATTTTCGTTATCTTTGTATACACAATTATTTTTATACTAGTTACCAGTGTCCCCAATTAGCTACCTTAAGCTAGATACTTTGACAATCAAAGTTTTTTATCATTATTCTGAGCCGGAAAAATAAAGACAGAAAAACGAAAAAAACTGCATACAGCTCTAACCGTACAGCCCCACGAGTTAAACATGGATATCTTTTAATGAAACCTTGAAGTGAAACAAAAATATTTCGAGTAACATTCGGACAGCTGAGTGTGTAATCTGGTCACCGCCCAGTAACATAATGAACCAAAAAAGGTTAAAATATGCTAATAACAAAACAAGTTTCACTTTTCAATCAATTTCAGTGTTTCTACCATGAAATCACGGTTTTAGAAACAACAATTTTCCGAGCATTAGTGCAAAAAATTTTATTACTACAATGCTTAGAACAAAATGCTATAAGAATAATACTATAGTATATAATTAACAATTATCCTCCAAAGGGGAGGTGATCAGTGGTGGGTATTTACCGTGCCGCAAACACAAGCAAGAAAAGGCACTTTTCAAATTTATTTACTTCAAAAAATGTTTAAAAACCAGTCTTTAGCAATCTATCTCAAGCAATCTTGGTTCCTTGCCGATTCAAAATTTCTCCAAGCACTTTTCAATTTAGTTTGGAATCAATTCATCGATAGCGGTTACAAACACATTTTGTTGGTCAAACCATGCTGCAAAATGTATTATATATTTATGTTTACATGGTCTTACATGAACAGAAAAATTTGTAAACAATCTCAAAATATCAAAAATATAGTAAACAACACAAACTGTTGTGCCGTGAATATTAAGCGAATAAAGACTTACCATCAAACACTGAAACATCAAATTTTATTGCTTTCTTAGGGTTTAAAGGAGTTCCCTCCTCGGTTAAAAAATTTCTTCCGAAACTGAAGCAAAACCGGAAATCATTTTTTTCACGGATGAGTTACCGAGGTAAATAACGCAGGATATTCGGTGTTTAATGGACCAATCAGAGCGCGAGAAAAGTGCTATGCACCTGCTAGTGTAATACTAATACTATCTATATATATAATGTATACATTCTGAGAAATAAAATATTGGGATAGGGAAGGTAACATTGCGCGTAAATAATTCCGAAATAACTAGAAAAGCTTTCGAAAACACGGCCTCGACGCTGTGGTTATTTGGGGAACTTATTTACGCTCACTACAAATTTTATATATATAATTAATAGACTGTTGTAAGTAAGTATTTTGTTTACAAATAGGCGCACGCGCTGACCACACAATGTATTTGAACACCACACAAGGCTAAGTTGAATGTTTTATTTACAATTTCGAGTTCACTGTGTGGCTAGCAAGCGCGTCTATTTGTAAACAAAATAAAAACTGAAAGTCTCTAATACTATTAATATGTAATCTGAGTTCACTGCATTGCATATGCACGGTACACGACCTCACGAACTTGAAGCAGGAATTTGAACAAATAAAAATAAATAAATACCAATAATTCAAATGGTTTTTGCTTGTTAAGCAACAAGTGTAAAAGTTTTTCAAACTTCCAAGCAGTGCAGATTGATT
>JAOBBB020031149.1:2500-15151 GCA_025331005.2 Zoanthus gigantus | reverse complement strand
CTCTATTAAGCGGTCATTTAGCAAAGTCCCAAGGGTGACCGCTTAATAGAGGTTCGACTGTATAAACTACAATGGATTATAAATTGGCGGATGCCAAAAAATATAAACATCAAATAACCAACATGCCTCTATCCCCAGAGCCTAATTAAACAGCACTCCATGTGTCAAACTTTTGATATTTTTCATTTTAATAGCAATATTCAAGCTTGCTTTAAATGTTTCTTTAACAGATAAAATTAGAACTCTTCTTAAACACGACGTGGAGTCATCTATACATATGCTTAGAATAGAGAGCTTAAGCACCAGGCGTTCTTGTTGTTACGGAGGCCAACTGGAATTAAACTGTCAGATGTCGCGTAAATCTGGTACCTGAACACGTCATGCGGTCTTGGTGATCTCCATGGAGGCCTATAAGCCGCTTTTTGCCTCCGTCTTGGTCTGTTGCAATTGCGAAGTTTATTTTATCAAAGGAATGGCTTTTTTATCAAAAGAATGGCACCAAACAAACCGTCAATAAGTCTTTGTAAGTAAATCATTTACTTACAATTACCTTATCACAGACTTTTGCTTCAGATTCTTGCCGTATGTGTAACCAACTTTACAGTTTAAAGTTTGTTTACGACTGAGCTCTTCAAAGTTAGTTTTCGCGCCTTTTTTTCCTGAATGCGTCCGATGTTGTAATACGCGCACTGTTTAAGTTAAAAATTCGCGCCAAAAAGGCCTTTCTCGATCCAGTCCACTCACGGAAAATAGACTTCCGCTGTCAAGAAATGTTCCGGTGACTTAAGCTCTCTAATGTTTGCCACGAGGGAAGAGGTGTGAGAGGCAGAAGCATTTTTTTGATGAAAAATTTTATCGGTGATTAGAAAGTACAAAACTTGGGTTTCAAAAGACAGTTTAAAAGTATTACAATACGGATTTGGTTACCAGAATTTCTATATTATATTACATTTTGTTTTGTACGTGAAAAGTATAACTCATTTAAACGATTTACTGTTACACTTGGTTTTATTAAGAACAAACTTGAGGCTTCAATCTTCTGAAAAATAAGAAGAAATTACGAACAATCTGAGGCTGAACTGAAGAAAACGTTAAGAAAACAGATATAAAACTTTGGACCAAGTTGTCCATAGTAACAGCTATTCTTCAGATTGAAATGGCGTGTGATGCACGCAGATGCACGTACTTGCACTATCTTTTCACAAAAATAATAGGCCATTTCCGAATTACGCTCCACTGCCGACAAACAGAAACATCAAGTCGAGGCCAAGTGCTAAAAGTACAGCAAATGTATGAAAAGTTAGCACTTAGCCTCGACTTGAAGGTTTTACTTGTGAGCAGTGGAGCGTAATTCGGAAATGGTCTATTGAGCACAAGAATCTCAACTGAGTACCACAGGAATCCCATCTGAGTACCACAGGAATCCCATCTGAGTACCACAGGAATCCCAACCTTACGATTTACTTTCAAGATAGCGTACAAATCCAAAAGTGTTCTCATATATTCCAACTTTTAAACTTGAGTTCAAAAGTTGGAAAGAAAACTTATATGCTTGCATTGCATAATAAATGGTTGGTGAAGTTCTTCTTCTTCCAACTAGCTCATCTCCTTCCGGTAAGGATTCTTATACATGACTTATTTGTTAAGTTTTAACAAGTTAATCAACTTTGTAATAATCTAGTAAAATATTTAAACGTATTTTGTGATAACACGTTAATTGTTGGTCTGGTTAAGCCTACAACGGACCAACACCCAGGGTCTTAAAATAATTGAGGAGAAAGTGCTATCTTTGCTTTAACATCTGCAAATAGTTAAACTTTCGCGCCTTCTCGAATTAAACTGTAGGCCCTCGGAGACATATCTGTGTTTATGTGTGTCTCCACCTTAGAGTGGTAAAGATGGTGTCCCCTGTTAACGGTTCTTTGGCCAGCTAGAGGACGTGACACGTAGGTCATTGTTGTTTTACTTACTCATTGATAAACTTGATATACGAATGATTCTCAAGCAGCACGAATGAGCTCCACCGGCGTAGTAAGGAGTGGAGAGAGCTAAGTGCCATTCTACACTGCACCACATTAAAATGACCATGGGAAACTGGCAAGTGAAGGTCTTTTGGCAGTGGTCTGAATAAACAACAACGAAAATAAATAAAACTAAAACGTCTAGCGGTAAAATACAGCATAAAAACACCTCAATGAACAAAGTTTTAACAAGAAGCAAAATAGAACAAGATGAAGTGCAACAAATAAGGTGAGAAGAGGCAAACGCAGGAGCACAGTCAGAAAATAAAGAATCGGAGATTTAACAGAGAGAGAAAGAAAAGAAAAAAAAAGCGCGAGAAAAAGAACACGAGGAACGGCAACGTAAATAAAAGTGGAAAAAAACAAGAAATATGAGTGCAAGAACGAAAAAGAAAACAAAACAGCAAACTAAACAAGGAAAATAAATGAATGTAATGTAAACGCAAAAAATACAACAGCTCTTGGATGTACATACAAGTCGTGTTCCAGGATAAGTGCGATCCGATGGCAGTGCATCCATCGCTGCCTAAAAGTCAAAGTAATTTCATATGAACATCGGAAATTAATGATTGACGAATGCTAATCAAGTCTAACCAGATTAAAACCAAAGAAAGTTTCCGATTACAACAAAACATCTCATATTAATGGATAAAAAAACTGTAGCAAGGATAACAAAGGTTTCAATCCCAGAATAAAATGTTCTAATTTTAAGATACCTTAATACATGTAAATAGCTAATTATTAAGTTAAAACAAAAATGTTCACTTTAGGACTTTTTTTTCAATTAAATTCCAAAACTAGGTGAAGATTCTAGGTTTGTAACTGCTACCCAAATTCAATACAAACACTAATCCATGAGAGAAACTAAAAATTAATTTACATGCTAAAAAGAGTCGGTTATTAAATAAAACAATCAAGAACGAAAAAAGCACAAATTATGAAACGAAAATTTTATCTGATTTTCCGTGGATAACTTCGTAAAAAACTGTACTTTATAGTTACAAGACTATCTAAAAAGTAAATTAGCAAATCCATTTAAATATATCCAAGAACTATGTTCATACGAAATAAAAAAAAAAAAAAGCCCAGAGAACTAACACACCATTGACAGCTTACCACACTGTTGTGTCTAGTGACAAAACTGGCTTCCAGAAAACGGCAAATTGTGACTCCTGAGACTTCGAAATTTTCCTAAGTTCAAATAAAAATGTTTTATTGAGACTTAGTTGTACAGCGTGTAAACAATTATCTTACGAATGATCGTCGCAATTATATACGCAATTTAAACAGTTGCAAAGAGAAGCCTGAAAGAACACACTTTCAGGCCTGAAAGAACAAACTTTCAGGCTTCAGCGAGATGGGAACCTGTTTACATGACCTCTGTGGTGCAGCACTGGCCAACAGGGCGGGCATATAAGGTGTACAAGGTGTACCTTGCATGTTGTAGCCCTGTTTATAAAGCAATATGTTATTCTAAATACCTTACATGTTGCAGCCCTGATTTTATAGCAATATGTTGTTCTACTGTACCTTGCATGTTGCAGTGAAAGAACCTGAAAGGCAATCGCCACAAATTAACACAGAATTGGTTACAAATGAGTCATATAAGAAAATTAACTAAAACTTTTAAACTTTTCGAAGTAGACAATTGCTATGGGTCAAAGTTACTTCTTTTTCTTTCAAACACTGGTCCTTTTAGTGATGTTCAGAAAACGGCATGTGATTGAACATGAGATGAGGTTCAATTTGATAAGATGTGATTTAGTGTTTTGTTTATTTGTGGAGTGGTAAGCTATGCGAGTAATTGTATGGTGTGACTTGGTGTGATATGATGTGTTGTCGTAAGACATGGTGTGGTAAGGAGTCGTGTGGAGTTTCGTGCTAAGTTTTAGCGAGATGTGATGTGCTATGGATTTGTGTGTGTGTGTCGTGCAATGCTGTAGTGAAAGGTACTGTGGAATGGAGTTGTGTAATATGTCACGATGAGCTACAGTGAGACGTGATATGATGTGGCATTGTGCCTTTGTTTAGGTGTCAAGTCTTCTAGCTGGCCATAGACCAACTAATTGGGGGCACCATCTTTACCACTCTCATGTGGACAGACACCTTTTCGCATGATAAGCAGACACACATGCACATAAACACAGACGTCTCCGACGCCCTACAGTTTAATGTCCTTATCCCAGAAGATGAGAAATCTTTGGATTAACTTAGAGTTTCACACTAAATGGAGCTGATAAGGTTTAACTCACCGGTGTGTTCGAGTTAGGTGGCAAGTAAAAGAGGGGCACACCCTTTCTTGCACTCTCAGGTATAGTATAATAAACAGAGTTCGAGTCAAACGATTGAAGATGTACCAACAGCTCATCAGTGCTCTGTAAACTAAGTTTATATGCGGAATGATTACAGTCCTAAATCAATTTCAATACAGAAATGTATTCAACTGAAATTCTTAAAATGAAAGCATGTTCCAGATACTTACGAAAGACAGAAACTAGACAGACAGAAACTAGAGTAGTTGACTTTTAAGAAACTAACGACAATACATTAAGGTAAATAGCTTGAGTTTTTTATGGCACTAAATTGAGGGCATTGATATAAAAGGCTTTCCAAGAAAACTATCCTAATTAGGTTAATACTATAATTGAATAGCTTTTCGAGAAAACTACCTCCAAACATTAAGCTAAATAGCTACATGTATCCACGGAAACTACCTCATCGATCAAAGGCATTAAGAAGTACAATGGAGCCCTGATATAACGATATATAAATATAACGATATTACCAATATAACAATCTTTCCGAACATAAAGATGAGAATCTAGCAGACAGAACAAAATATCTTTCCCGATATAACGATATTATTGGTATACAGTGTCCAAATAGGTGTGTCCCACAGCATACTATTATTATATCAACTATTATATTAAATACGCTACTTTCAAAAATTTCAATGAATTTGACACTTTTTGTGATTAAACAGAAATGTTGTGGGGATTTCAAGGCCTTTGTCTTTGTTTCTACATATTCTTGCAGCTGTGAAATATATCTGGCAACCTCCTCCTTCATGCACGCGAACTCGATGAGTTGAAATGATAAAAGCGGCAACTTTATACGATTCATAACCCAGAATGTATTGTTTAAACTTCGAAAACGTCCAGTGCTTTGCAAATTTTGTAAGGACATTGATGCATATATTGTATCAATTTAGTAATAAAATTGTAAATTCTACACCGTAAAAAAGAGAGAATGCTTACTGACGTTTCGGACGTTAAGCCGGTTTTCCACTAGGCGAATTTTTCGCGCGAAGCGAATTTTTTCGAGAACAGGCATGCGCAGTTTAATTTCAACAGGCGCCACAGTTTTCGCTGGCTTTTTTCTATTCGAAAAAGTGAGCTCGAACAGTTTCTACTTTTTCGCCGCGAAAAAAGGAGCAAACCAATAAGAATTCAGAATCCATCACGTGGTAATTTGAAAGTCGCGAGGGACCTGAGAAGAGTCCTTATTCCATAAAAAAATGGCTGCGCTCAATATTTCTCTCCTCAACCAAATGATGATGAATGGAACTTTGAACTTGTCTGATCTTGCAAGTATAGGAGCTGTCGATACCCAACAGCAGGCGAGAATGATAGATGAAGTTGCTGCTACCCCTGGCTCAGACAGTTCTCACATTGACGACGAAACTCAATCAGAAGTTCAAGATTCAGCGTCGTTCAACTTGCAGCAAACCACAACGACGATCAACAACAATGATCCAAACAAAGCAAGTCCAGAAGAAATGCCTTCCACAGATTTTGAAAAAGAATTATTTCTGGAGGAAATCAGAAAATACAGGTGTTTGTGGGACACGAATTCTGAAGGCTATAAAAGTAGGCCCATAAAACAAAATGCCTGGTCAAAACTCAGCCAGTTATTTAACAAAGATGGTAAGTATCAACACATGTAGGTGCAGCATTTCTATAGCCATTCTTATTCTTCTAGCAAATTTTATCATTATGTACAGAAATTGTCTAATTTTAGTTTCATGTTCCTTAACTAAATATCAAACTGTGCATTCAGAAGTCAGCATAGGCCCAGGCGAAATTGTTTTGGGAGTTTGTTTGTTTACAATATATATGGTGACAATGTAAAACTACATCTATGTTTACGCCACGCTGGACACTACACCAAGTAATTTGAATTCGAACCAATTCTATGCCAAGAAACAATAAATTTGTAAGGGTTTAATTGTCGAATTGTTGGCTTCCATTTCAGTATGACCATATTTCACATCATTACACCAAAAATTATTTCGGCTCCTCCCTTGATATCTCCAGAGTGGGCTTTGTGGAATGCACCTTGGCACTTATATTCATATATTGTTACACCCCAGTTGACCAAACAGAGTTTATTTTCACATATTAAACATTTGAAATTTAAATTAAATATTTTGCTGTCAAATGTAAATTATTTTATTTTTGCAGATCAATAATTTCAAAAAGCCATGAATGTTTTGTGCCCTTCCTTCAGAAAAAAATGTGTTATTTTGAACTATGTAAATAACACGTTATTTAGAAAAAATAGTCTTACAAACACTAATTTTCTTTCCAGTGGAATTTCTTCAAAGACAATTGAAAAATTTGAAAGATACACTTAAGAAATGCCTGGACAAGAGAAACAGGATGACCAGATCTGGAGCTGCTTCGTCATCGTTACCAGAATGTAAATATTTTAAACAGATGCAGTTTTTGCATGAGAGAACTGCCAATAAACCAACAGAGAGCAATATCTTTCAAGAAGTTCTAACTCAGGAAACTGATTTTTCTGTAAACCCCCAATTAGAAGCTTCAAATGGAAGTAGTGTGAAAAGAAAGGCAACAGATATGCACATTCCACCTTCAAAAAGCAGGCATGGTTTAAAGAGTCGTCAAGAAGCAATTGATACGGCTATTCTTAAAGAGCTGGAATCAACCAATGATGCCATAAAATCCATGGCAATTCCTACTGGAAATGATGACAATGAAGTTACACTTTATTGTAAAAGCCTCGTTCCTATAATATCTTCACTTCCTCTAAAAAAGAAAAGACTTGCAATGATTAAAATAAGCCAACTTCTGTTTGATATTGAATTTGACAATGAATAAAATGTTTATTTACTACATATACATATCAATATGCACCAGGTTTTCCATCTATTTTAATGTTTAATTATCTTTCTTAGAAATTCAAATCCTATAATTTCATACCTTTACTGTTAATTTTTGAGGCCCAAATTTACTACTGAGAAAATTAGCAATTAAAATGATATCAGTTACAATTGGGGGAAATGTCTGGTGCATATACATACAAATAATGGTTGCTGTTTGTTTTCATATAGTTTCTGCTGTGTTTTTAATCGTATTGAAAAAACAAGTTTTGTTTATAATGGATCAAAGGCCATCTAGGAAGTGGTCATATGGATTTGCAGTGCGGTTAATAAGTTCCCATTGCCAGTCTATGGCTCCTTCATTATTGAAGAAATCCTTGAATCCTTGCCTAACTGCAGCTGCATCCTTAGAGTAGTTCTTTGAACCAATTCGGGCAATTGGCTGCAAACCACCAAAATGGTTAGTGTCTTTCCTCCATTCACCTGCTGCAAATCCAGATGGCCCATCTCTGTCAATAAAATTTCTTGGGACATACCTATTGTTGTTCTCTGAATTCTTTATCATTAAAAAGTTGTGTAAACAAACAACTGCTTTAGTGATCAGTGAGACTTTTTTTACATTTGCAATTATTGGCCTCCTGAATACTCTAAACCTACTAGCAGCTATTCCAAAGGTGTTTTCAATTACTCGCCTGGCCCTTGATAATCTGTAATTAAAAACACGCTGGTCCAGAGGTAAATTTTGCAATGGAAAAGGCTTCATCAGATGTTTTTTTAACCAAAAGGCATCGTCTCCAACAAATACAAATGGAAGGGTTTTCCCTGAATTTGAGAGCTTTGCAGGTCCTGGTATATTCAAAAGATTGTTTTCAGTGGCATGCCCCATATGACTGTTATTGTACACACTACCATCGCTTTGACGGCCACTGTCTCCAATGTCAACCAAAATGAATTTATATTTAGCATCGCAGATTGCCATGAGAACTATGCTAAATGTTTTTTTGTAGTTGAAATAAGATGATCCTGAGTTCCCCGGTGCTTGCATGACAATATGCTTTCCATCAATAGCCCCAATACAATTTGGAAAATTCCAAACCTCTGAGAATTCCTTGGCAATACTCTCCCACTCTTGCCCTGTGGATGGATGTTTTATATACCCTTTACTGTTTAGGACTGTCCATAAAAGGTGGCACGTTTCATTTATTATTCTTCCAACTACTGCTGGACTCATACGATAACTTGCAGCAATTGTTACTTGTGCATCTCCAGTAACAAGATACCTCAAACATACAGACAATCTTTCAGCTGCGCTGATAGACTTTCGCATTTTTGTGTCGTTCTTCTTGAGGCTCATGCCTACCAAACTGAGAAGTTCCTCGAATATTGCTGGAGACATTCTGAAGCATTGAAAAAAATATTCTGCATCTTGTAGCCTCAGCTCCTTGACCAACAGATGATACTCTCCCTTTTCTTCACGTTCATTGTAGACCTTACGAATCCAAAACCTTTTTCTGTACTTCTGCAGTCTTATTCGACGTCTTCGTAGCAGTAAAATGTTAATCAATCTTACTTTTAACAAGAGTAAATATCTAAGATTTAAAGCAGCCGCCATTTTCCAGTTGAATTTCGCGCTAAAAACAAAGATCGTTGTGTAGTGGAAAACACAAACACGCTTGCTCGAATTTTTTCGCGGTGAAAAATTTCGCTTCACGCGAAAAAATTCGCCTAGTGGAAAACCGGCTTTAGGCCAAGGGGTTTTTTGAGTATCAAATAATGGTTTTGGTTGCACTTCCCCACCAGTAATATTAAATTAGTTTTTATTTCTTTCAAAATCAAGAATATGTTTAGTTTTAAAGATGGTACCCCTGATGCCCTAAAGTGTAACACCGCCGATAATCTAAGCAACCCTATTTTACGTTGTCAATAATATCGAATATTTTTAGATACTTATATATTATAGTCGTAGTTCACGTTTAGCCTATCTTAAATGTTCGATTTTCCCACTTTTCTAATTACTTTTATAGGGTCCACAGTAATTGACTCTGCTTTTTGTGATAGCCCTGTCAGTTATTCATTCTTTTTCTTGTATTTTTTTTTTTTTTTGTATTTCGATGTTGTGTATACAAAAGTATGGTAAACTATTTATTTTTGTCCTATTTGCATGGCAAAGGTAATAAAATAAACGAATAAAAAAGATCTGATGCATTTTGAAGTGCAACTTACTGTTTTGCTTTACTAACTAGTACTGTCTAATTAAATGATTTTAATTTATACTATACGACAGGGTAAAACACATAAAAGTATAATTTGATTTTGTTGATATATTATAGTGGTTTAAATTATACCTAATACTAGCTAGAATACATGCGATTGTTGCTTTTAAATATGTAGCTAACTTCGAAGATTCAATTTATTCTTTTCGATGCATTGCTAAGTTTTTGCTCAAAGTTCAATCTTAAAATAGTTTCCCAAGCATCTTTATGACAAAAAATACAAAAAGCAGCTACTCATGCAGCTGGGCCGGGGTGTTTTTCGGTCGTACGTTTTAATCCTTTTTAAAAAGGCTTAAGGTTTCTTTATCTTGCCAAACTATTTTGTTGTCATTTACATAGCGGTGAAAGAAAGAAATACTACAAACTTCAAAAGAAAGCTGAAGCAAGACATGACAATAATATGTCCTTAATTGTTGACGGTATGGATCAGGGTAAGACCAATTTAACACATTGCATTCAGAGTAATTCACTAAAACAGCTTATTGAAATTTAAAATTAACAAAATTATTCTAAAAAATTAGTTTGCTGATTAGTTCTTCCAAGTACATCTAACCATGAAAATGTTTCAACCAAAATAATATCTTTAATTTATATATTGACTGAAGTTACAAGGTGAACTTGTGCATTTCCAAAAGACGCATATCAGTGGTGTCATTTCGCACGGTCATAACCTCCCGATGTTTCTTTGATATGACGTGTTAGCCACTAGATGCGAATCCAGCTATAAATGGGTTGATCTCTACCTTTCAACACATAATTCGCACGGTATGATAAATTAAATGTATCAATATTGTGTTTATAACTGTTTTGGCTTTACTTTCCAGCCGTTTACAACTTTTCCCTCTCCTTCCGAGGTCAGTAAACAAATGTTTGGCACCCTGAAAACAGATATACTCTATCTATTATCTCCGAATTATAAATTTAAAGTATAATAAAAGTCAATCTGCAATGATTGAGGAACTGTCGAAACATAAATTCAAGAGCTTAATATGCGCTTGTTCTTGTATACTGTACATTTACGAAGTGGTAGTTTACCACCTGTTTTGTACCCGCAACTGGACAATCACTACAGGGACTGTAAAAACATATACATCCTTGGTTTCTGTTCTCTTGTAGTAAAAGCGGGAGTATTTAAAAAGGTATGTGGACAGTTAGTCCAAAATGTTAAAATAATCGGAAGGTAAACTTTAGTTTTTAAAAATCAATGTCTAATCGTGGATTGTGTTACAATTTACATATTTTGCAGTCATTTTTTTTACATACCAATGCACATTTCAAGTGACATCCTTTTTTTTACTCTACACACATCCTGGTTCGTTTGTCGTATCTTATGATGAGACTTACGCACGAAGACGTAGATAACTGACTACTACGAGGAATGTGCAAAACCGAAAACCTCAAGTTTAAGTTTTAAGAGCATACAGTTATCAACTCGTATTTCACATTATAATTAGAGATAGAAAGGATTAGCATATGGCGCCATGGCCGCCGGCTGTATATTGTAGTAGCTCCGCCATTTTGGCTATCGATTTACTTTATGCAGGTATCCTGTTATTTGTTTCGTTCATGGCAACCGTGAAAGACATCAAAAAACTCCTCGAGGAGGAAATTAGACCAATAACATCAAAATTGCTTTCGATTGAAGAAAAATTTAGTGAGCTGCAGTTGGCTGTTGACTATCTCTCTGGCAAGTATGACGAGCTGTTGAAGAAGATTCAGAGCAGTAATGATAAAACCGGGAAGCTCACCGCAGACGTAAGAATTGTTAAGCAAGATCTTAGCATTACACAAAAGCGCTCTGTTGAAGCGAAGAAAGAAATTGACGAGCTTGCACAATACCTTAGAAGAGACTGCGTTGAAATTTCAGGCTTAAAACCGAATGATGAAGTCGATTGTTCCGAGCTCGTGAAGACCATTGGAAAAGAAATGGGTATGGACCTTGGCGATGAGGACATATCTATAGCTCATCCTTTACCTACGTTTAACCAAGCGACTGATAGCAAGCTCATCGTGAAATTCACAAGGAGGGCAGTTCGCGACGAGTTTTATGCCAGCAGGAAAGAAGTGGCCGGGAAGAAAGCTAGCAGCATTAAATCTCTGAAAGATCTTGAGGTGCAGTCGCTAGATTTAACTAAGAAGGTTTATATCTCTGAATCTTTGACCCCGACGAGAAAGAAGCTGTTTGGCAGTTTAAATAAACTCAAGAAAGACCTTAAGTGGAAATTTATCTGGACCAACAATGGTCGAATATTCTTAAAGAAAGCGGAGAATTCATCACGTACTTTCAAGTTTGAGTCGGTTGATGACCTCGAAAATTTCAAGAAAAAGGAACTGCATCAGTCTTCTCTAAATGGCTGAAGTATCTTTGTTTTCTGAAAGGACTACGTCTCTATCTTGGCAAGTAAGCCGTATATCTATCTATATATATTTATATATATATTTTTTATTCCTTTATTTTTATTTTTGAATATCTGCAAATGAGTGCAATATGCAAATTTTGACTGTTCTTGTTCGGGTTCGCACGCATCAATGACTTTGCTAAATTTTGACTTTATAATTTATTAGCTCATACAAATGAATGAGTTAAGCGAGTTCCCGTTTTACGGCCTAGAAGATAGAGAGTTCATGAAAGCCATAGGAACATGGGTTTATCACCCTTCTTGTTTATTATCCGATTCGAGAGACCTATTTCAGAGTGTAATTGAAAATCCTGAAAAAGTAGATGAGTGGAATATGAATATAATTGAATCAAAATATTATAGTATTAAGCAAGCTGGCACGTACTTTCAAAAGGTCGCGACTAAAGGCTTTTCGATTATGAGTTGCAATACTCGCAGTTTACCTAAAAACGTATGTCTCCTCAATGATATCTTATTAACAGTAAACGAAATACCTAGTGTCATCGCAATCTCAGAAACCAAATTAACTGACAAGGGTATACAAAATATTTCTTTGCCTGGATATGAATTCATTGGCCAAAATTCAGAAACAAATGCCGGAGGGACAGGTCTATATATAAAAGACAACATAAAATTTATCAGAAGACCTGATCTGGAGTTCTCCACTAGTGGCCTTGAAACGTGCTTTGTAGAACTTCCAAGAACTAAGCAAAAGTCTGTTATCATCGGTTGCATTTATAGGCACCCGCACAATGACCGTGAAAGCTTTCTAAAAATTATGGGAGAGAAATTAGAATATTTCAACAACCAAGGCTATGAAGCGTACATTGCGG
>JAOBBB020031087.1:0-15153 GCA_025331005.2 Zoanthus gigantus | reverse complement strand
TACGGTAGATACAGTAACTAAGAGCTGTTGGTTTTCCTTGTTTCCATTTTCAAAAGTTGGTACCTGTTGTATAAGCCGACCCCCAGATTTGAGAACCAAAATTTGGGGTCAAATTCTCGGCTTATACACCGGGATTTACGGTACTTTTAATCAACAGTTGCTGTTGTTTGCCTTTTTGCTTGGATTGTGCGAAAGACGTTGACCACAAGTGTCCTAACTGCAAATATCTGCTAGGAACATTCAAGAGCCCTGTAACTGGTGACAGAGGTGGTGGAGGTGGAGGTACCTTTAAAAGTGCCTGGGATCGTCCGGGTCCTGATCATTATGATGGTGGGGGTGGCGAATGAGAATGAAAAACCAGAACACTGTTTCTTAAAGGGGCTATGTCATGCTATTTTAGCATTTCATTAAAATTCCAAATATGTCTTGCCTTCAACTGAATTCCAAAAATAATGGTCTAGGTTTGTTATTTAAAACTATGTTATTGACATTCCTGTCATTTTGTTGCTACAGATAGCAAGGATGGAAATAGATTGAAACTTGGAAAAAGTTGGGGCAATCTTTTCAAGTTTTGATGCTCTTTGTTAAAACATTTCATTAGATATTTAACTCACATTTTATCAGGAACATTTTCTGTTTAAAATGAAAATCACTAAGTAACAACTTTAGCGAAAAATTGACCCAAAACAACCAAATTCGTCGTGACATTAACTCATGGCCCCTAAAAGCCTTCACCATGAGGCAATCTATCAGCCTGTAAATGATCCTTATTATACTGAAATAACTGGAGCAAAGCAATACATTTGAAAAAAAGGACTTGATCTCACTTGGTAACCTCTTCAGTATTAAATGCAAAACTCTCTCCCAAACTGTTTGAAATAAATATATTTGTTTTATGTTTGGGAAAATTTAGCAACCTTTCAAATGGGATGTTTAATGGGTTGAATGGGTTAAAAAGCTTTCTCTTCCACCATTTATAGAAAGTAAAAAAGAGATTATTTGTTTACCTCGCAGAACCAATTGATTAGTAGATTGAACCAATCTACTAATCTACAGCTGTGTGTACTGTAGTCTAATATTATTTCTTTCATAAATCTATTTGAAATAAATTAAATGAAATTATATAAATTATTCAAAAATCCACATATATAATAAATTAATAAACAATTATTGGACTAGGTTGAGCAAAATATCGTGATTTGTCAGTGGGGAGCAGATTCATTATTTGTCGAAGCCAAAGGCTTACTTTTAAGAAGTACATGCACACTGCCTCGTAAAATAAGTCAAGTCAGCTTTTTTCAGCTTTCAGATTTATTAAGAAAATAACGTGACGCTGCCACTTTTAATCCCAAAAGCAGATTATAGGTTCAAAAATGTTATAACTTAAAAAAAAAACTTAATGTTTTTGTTATCTAACAAACTGCTTTAATCTGCTTCTGTAAACTCTAGAAAACGAGCCTTTTTTTTAGAAGAGGTCGAAACTACACATGAGTAGTGTCATATTTGCAGCTAAACTCCGCCAGACGATTATGCGCATGAGCAGAGTCATATTTGTAGGCAATTAAATTTTTTGTAGGTCACGTGGTGCATGCCCTTGCGCCAATGAGAAAGAAAGAAAATTTCCATCAAATGATAATATAAATTATTCGGTATGTACTGTAAATTAAATCTTCAATTAAGAATATACATTTTATGTAATAAAATATTCTAATAAGATACTTATGTTTTATTTATACTTAATTGCTTATTGTTTAAGGCAGTCATAATGTTTATTGCATATGTTACCTCCTGGTTCTCTAACTATTTAATAATTAACACTTATTGACAGGGACCGAGGGAAACAGTATGTTTTGTGGTTCCGAGACCGCCAATGTTTCCCGAGGCAGCGCCGAGGGAAACATGGCCGTCGAGGGACCACAAAACATACTGTTTCCCGAGGTTAAGGTCAATAAGGGTTTTGTTATATACCAACTATCAAAGAAGAACAAAAGATAGATTTTAAAGAATCTTTTATTATTCAAACCTGAGTTTTGTGAACCTTTGAAAAAACAATGAATGTTAAATTTTAAATTTTTGAAATAACATTGTAATGTTGAAGTTTCAAGTATATTTTTTGTAAAAAAAAAGTCTTTTATAAACTGTTTAAAATATGCAAAAGGAATGATAAAAATGATATCAATTAAGCTAACTTTAATTTATGACGAGCGCGCGCACCGAGGTTTTCCCGCTTCAACCAAGGTCAAGCAAGGTTACTTCCGGTTTTGTTTTTTACCGGTCCATAACATAATGTTGCCCGCTGAGCGCGTGGTTGCTGGGAAACAGTGAAACTTGTTCACATGCGCGTGATGTCGTCTCGTCCAATAGGAGTACGAGAAAAATGGACTTTGATAGTTGGTATATAACAATGTAAATTACTGTATTACTGCTTTGTGTACTATGCTGGTAGGCCAGCGGAAGTCCTTGATGAGTTTAGTCTTCACGTTTAGTCACCAGGTATTTTTAAAAAAAAATAAATGAATCTTTCAAAGTATCTTTTTGTGGCGGTGCCCCAATGCATGCCTCTGGTTACCTTACTAACATGATGCAAATTTATGCATGAACCCCAGTTGAGTGGGGTGGTGAGGAGTACACACTTTGTCTGTGACAATGTCATGTTTTTGCTTGGACACAACCTGTTTTGGTAACAAGTCATTTTGTCCCATGGCCTCTTGGCCCCATGGTCATTGCACCCCATATCCTTGGTAAAGGCCAAGGAAATGTTATTTTTCATATATATAGTATAGGTTTCTCTTTAGCTTCGAAATCATGGCATAGTTTTTTTATTCTTGCAGTTAATTTCATTAAAAAGAAAAATTTTTCTAAGTTTTGGGTTGAGTCTTTGGTGTTGGTAAAGTTTAACAATTTTTTTGATAAATACTTGAATGAGCAGCACACTTTTCTTATACAACATGAAACTACTTTCTTGGCTTGTTTTCCTAAGTATAATAAATTATTATGGTCAATGGAAATAATGAGTAATGTGTCTTGCACCATTTCTAATCTAGGTTGATGAAGCATCTTTTCCAATTTATTTCGTATTTGTCCTGCATTATTAAGTTATTTTTATTGTTTCATACTATCTTAAACCAGTTATCGAATTTGCCCATCAACTTGTATAGCTATTTGAATACTAATATAGATAGCACAAGCGTGCTAGTAGCTAATTTGAAGCCACTATTTTTGTGGTAGTTTAGAGGGGTAAAGCCCACTGCTACCAATGTGGCCATAGTGCCCAATATAGTGGCTTCAAGTTAGCTACTAGTACGTTTGTGCTATCTATACTTGAGTTCATCTTTATATCCACATCCCACAAGCTTTGCGCTTTTACCGTCACTTAATATGTTTGTTTTGGGAACCTGAGCCTGTTTGCTAGCTATGCCTTGCTGATTAGGCCTAAAAAGGCTGAAACAGCTTCCATGGCTGCTAGCAATCAAGCTCACTAGTTTTTATGGTAGTTTAAAGGAGTAAAACCCGCTACTAACGTGGCGCAATATAGTGGCTTCAAGTTATCTACTAGCACGTTTTTGCTATCTATACTTGGTTATGCCTCGTATATTGATGAAACTTTATCATTCATTCATTTTATTTACTTTACTTCTTAGTTATGAATATTCTTTTAATGCCTAGCAAAAATTACGTAATATATTTCTAGTTACCTTGCTTAAATGAAGTGTTACTATTATCATTTACACTTATTACAGGTAACACACTTTGATGCGACCTACGATCAAGGAACTCAGCGAGTTGAAGTTCTTGAAGAGCAGCTTGAAAAAGCACATAGTAGTTTAACCGAGATCGAGATGGCTTGTGATTTTAGTGAGAGAGAAAAGGAGGACCTCAAGGAACAACTTAACCATGCAGAAAGAAAGATAGCCGAGTTAAAACGAACCCTTCAGAAGAGTGAGGAGGAAAATGATGAGATTGGCAGAGAGCTGGAGTGTGCTAGAAACCGTGCTTTAAAACTTGAAAACCAACTCAACTATGCTAACCAACAAAAAGCACAGTTTCGTGACCAGCTTGAAGAAGCTAAAGCAAAGCTTTCAAAAAGCAAAGATGACATCAATACGCTTCAGAGCGAACTGTCAGAAAAACAACGCAGCGTAGAAAGTTTGACAAAAGAGGGTCTTTACAAAGACAGGGCAATTTCTAGTCTACGTAATAAAATCTCTTTGGTCGAAGGAGATCTTGAAAAAGCAATGGAAGAACTCTCCCAGATTCAAGGCCAAAGTGATCTCGTGCAGTTGGTTAAAGATGAAATGCAAGAGGAGATTCTTGGTGAACAAAGGCGCCTTGAAGATTTGGAAGCTGCATATAGGCTTTCGCAAGACGAAAAGATGAGAGTAGAAGATGAATTAAATGCTTTTTACAAACGCATCTCCGAGCTTCAAAGCAGCTATCAAATATGTGAAAATGAAAAGTTAGACTGTCAGCGGCAAGTTATGATGCTTGAACAAAAACTTGCCAAGCTAGAAATCTTAAATGAAGAAACGAATTTAGAAAAGAATTCATTGGAGTACAAAGCTAACGAGGCGGATGATGAGAATAAAAAGATATCAAATGAGTTATCTGTCATTAGATCACAGCTTGAGAATTCTAAAAGATCTTGCCAGAATCACAGTGATAATTTGCTTGAACATGAAAATCATCTTGAAGAGTTGAAAGCAAAAGTTCTTGCGTTAACTTCGGAAAACGAGTATTTAGAGGAAGACCTGAGTTTATTCAAGAAAAATCTGCGTCATTTGGAAGACGAGAAAAAAACGCTGCAAGGAAATTTAAGATCTGCTAATGACGAATTGTTCAAGATAAAGCCCCGTTATGAAAATATACAGAAGAGAAAAGAACAGTTAGAAAGAGAACTTAAGATATGCAAAAATTCCTTAGCAACAACTGAGAACTCTGCAAGAAAGATGGAAGAGAGAAAAGACTCAGCAGAACATGAATTGCAGCTATGTAAAGATAAAATTTCAGAGCTAGAGGTTGAAAATAGAACTTCCGAGAAGAAGTTAACAGGGTTTCTGTCTAGCTATGACAGTTTGCAGCAGGAATTAGAAGAAATGCGGTTGGAGCTAAAAACGTCAGAAGAAAAAAATACTAAGTTTATGATCGAGCTCGAAAAAGCGGAGGCAGAGTTGTTTGCACTGAAGCAGAGTAAAGAAATCCTCGAGGGAAATGCTGTTGGTCTGCAAGACGATATTTTTAAACTTTTAGAACGAAATAAATCTTTAGAAGAAGATTTGGAATCAGTTAACAGGAACATGGCTAGCTATGAAAATGATATAAATGCCTTACAAAAACAGAGATCTCTTTTGAAAGAGCAGCTAAATGGAACCAAAGAGAAGATCGTTAAGTTAAAAGAGAAGAACTCCAAGCTTACTGGACAAGTAAAAGAACAGCAAAATCTCTCAGAGTCGTTACGTCAGTCCCTTTCCAAGAAGCACAAGGATTTAGATACCCAGTATTCCAAAAATAGAGAACTGGAGAATGAAATCGAATTACTGAAACAAGAAATTATGAAACTCGAGGTCTCACTAGATTCAAATACTACCGAGAAAATACAACTGGAAAACAAGATTGCGTCTTTGGAAGATAAAATTGCCGGCGCTGATGTCGACGTTGTAAGTGTAAAGGAAACAAACGATAAACTTGAAAAAGACAACACCATAAAATTGCAGAGATTGTACGATTTAGAAAACCAACTATTTAACATAGAAAAGGAACGAAATAGGCTTAAAAATGAGGGAGAAAATCAAGCAATGAAAGCAAAGAAAGACAAAGACGACATTAAACGCATTAAAGATCAACTAAACGAAACTCTACAGCTGAAAGAAGCCCTTTCAAAAGAAGTCGTTGAAAAAGATACTTTGATAGATTCTCTTCAGCAACAAACAACAAAACTAGAAACTGAAATTTTGAATTTAGAAGAGGAACTTGAACTTTGTAATTCTCAATTAACGGACAATCAGAAGACAAAAGTTCGTTTGGAAAGTGATTTGAAAAGTCTGAAAGAAAAGTATGAAGAAGCTCAGACGTCCCTCGCAAAAAGTTCAAAGGAATGGAACCTTTTGGAAAGCCAATTAAAGATCAATGAAAGCAAAGCCCGTGAGAGCGAGAATCTATTAAACAATAGCAAACAACATGAAAATAAACTTAAAAATGATTTAAAAGATTCAAGCAAGAAGTTTAATGAGATGGAAAGTGAATATAAAGCAATGAGAAACGAATGTAATGAGACCCAACGTACGTTGAGTGCGATCAATAAGAAAATGAAAGACTTAGAAAATGATCTTGAAAAAGTTAGCAGTGAAAGAAAAAAAACTAAAGAAGATCTTGTGTTGGCTTATAAAAAGATCACTGATTTAGAATTTAAGTACGAACAAGAAAACAGTGAAAGAACAGACCAACATATTGAGCTTATAGAGTTAAGAAAACTTCTCGAAGATAACAAAAATGAACTCAGCGAAGTTGAAAATAAATTGGCCGAGCAAAAATTGCTTCTTGAGTTTGCAAATAACGAGCTCGATAGTAAAGAAGAAACTATTTCCCAGTTGAAATCAAATAAAGATTATCTAAACAAGAAGATTGAGAATTTAAACCAAAGTCTTTTCATGAGCAAAAGCGAAGCTGAACGTTTTCAGCAGGAGAACAGTAAACTACAAAAAGAAATATTAACTTTGCATCGAAGTAATTCGGATTCGACTTCTAAACTGCAGAGAGCGATAGCAGAGAAAGAAAGGGTTGATGACGAAATTAAATGCAAACAAGAGAAAATACTATCTCTTCAACAAGATCTAGATTTTCAGCGAGTGGAAAATGATAGATTGACAGCATTGTCCCAAGAAAGTATAGATAATTCACAGGAACTAAAAAACGAAGTCGAAACTTTAAAAAGTCAAGTTATTTTCCTTAAAAATAAGGCGGATATGTTATTAAAGAAGGATAGCTCTAAAGATGCAACTATCACTCAGCTACAAGAAACTAAGGTTATAAAAGAAAAAGAGATTGAAAATTTAAAACAAATTTTGAAACAAACTAGAAAGGACTTTGAGTTGCTTCAAGAAAAAAGAAAAGATTTAGAGTCTTCTGTAAGCGTACTAAAGAAGCGAGAAATAGAGCTGGAAGAGTCCTTTCAAACGGACAAGAATGCAGAGCATCAGTATGAAGAAACCCAAAACCTTTCTGAAAGGTTGGCTGAAGTGGAAAGAGATCTTCGATACAGTCAAGAAAATGAGAGTGTTTTACAACAGCAGAATGAAATTTTTATTGTAAAGCATTCAAAGTTAGAGCAAATTAATCTGGATTTACATGAACGAAACGAAGCGTTAAATTCCGAGCTGCAGTCGACCATTGCCGACCGCGAAGCTTGGAGAAGACGGTACGAAGAGCAGCGATCAGAGTTCGAAACTGTCTCCCTAGAAACTACATCAAACCAAAATAAAATTAGAAATCTGGAAATCCAGTTACATAAAATTGAAATAGTTAAGGAAGAGAAAGAACAAGAGTTAAAGGACATCCGTGGTAAAACGAACAGCGATAGCGAATTAAAACGATTGCAAAGAAAACTTCAAGAGAGCGAGCTGCTATGTGAATCGCATATTAAAGACTTGGCTTGCAAAGAAAAGGAACTAGAAGATCTTAGAAATGAAGTCACGTCCTTGGAGCAAGATGCATCCCGTGCTCACAATGATTTAGTAATTTCTCAATCAACACTAGAATCCACTCGACAAAAGACTGACGCTACCCAGAAAGAATTGTTTGAAGCTTCAAAAAAGATTGCCGATCTTGAACTTCGTTTAAATTCTTCTTTGGAAGAAAACAATGACATGCACAAGGAACTTCTAGATAACCAGACAAAAATTGCAAATGCAGAATATGACTTGCAGCAGGCTTTGAAGGAAATTGCTAATTTGAAAGGTGAAGTAAAAGAAGCAATTCTTAAAGTTTCTCGAACCAAAGACGAACTAGATGCCACTAGCTCACGTCTAATTGAGAAGAAAAACAAAATTGAAATGGTGACAAATGAACTTTCTTTAAAGAAAGATGAAAGTGAAACATTGAGGTTGGAAAAGGTATCATTAATTCGCGAAACTCAACTTCTGACAGAAAATCTAAAAACAGAAAAGTTAAAGGCAGAGAAATTGCAAGAAAGGACGGACGACCTTCAACAACAAGTTGACAACGGTGAATTAAAGAACGCGGAACTTGAACGTTCTCTAAACTCTTGTAAGAATAACAATGACAAACTTCAGCGAGAACTGCTGGACAGAAAATCAGTCGCTGAAAAACTGAACAAAGAAAAACAGTTATTGCAAAGAGAAGTGGAGAAAAAAGGCTATGAAATTCGGGAATTGCATCAAAAACTATCTCAGCTCGAAAATAGTGTTACTAAAGAACGCAACCGACTAACACGTGAAACTACTACGTTTAAACAAAAAAACGAGGATCTTAAAATAGCTTTGGAAAAAACGGAATCGCAAAAATTAAAATTTCAAAGTGAGATCACAGTCACACGACAACGTTACGCAGATCTCGAGAGTTCGTTTAAAGCTTTTAAGGAAAAAGATAGACCTTATCAAAATGTAACCGCATTGAAATCTAAATTAGCCAAACTCGAGTCCGAATACGACATTATCCGAGAAGAAAACAAAGCAAAGCAAGAAGAAAATGCTAAACTTTCAGACAAAGTTTTGCGTTTGGAACTTGATTATACTCGCTGTGATAAAGATAAATCATCTCTGCTGAGGGAAAAGCATTCCTTAGAAAAAGAAACTTTGGAGTTAAAGAATTCTCTAATGTTTATCCAAAGGAAAGACAAAGAGCTTCAGTCTGATTTATTATCCTCTAACAGTGAAGTTTCTCGTTTGGATCAGGATCTGCTTGGAGCCAAAAGTAAGATCACACGGCTGGAAGCACAGAGTGGCTTAAGCGAGGAGCAGATCAAACAGCTCTCTACAGATCTCTTAAAAGCTGAAGAGCGTATCTCAGAACTTGAGGTTTCACTTAGTGATTGTCGTGATAAACTGGACAAACAACAAAGGGATCTTCTAGAAGCAAAGAAGAATGCTGCAGATTTTGAAATGGCTAACAGAGTCGTACAGTTGTCAAAAGAGGATCTGCAGCAGGAACTTAGTCAGCTCAAGGCTAAACTTACTTCTCTGGACAACTCCTTGGCAAGTGTGACGAAAGATAATTACCAGTTCGAGGGACAACTTGAAGATGCTAATAATGTAATCAGTGGGTTGCGAAAAGAGCTAGCTAAAAGTCAGGAGACTCTAGCAGATACCAAGTATGAAAGCAGTACTTTGAAGAGAGAATTGATCGAGAAGCAGGTAAGTTAGCATTTATAATTTCCAGTTTAAATTTCTTCAATCAACACAAATTTAGAATATTTATTGGAATTCGTAAAAAGAATTCCTCTCCTTAAACTTTTTGATGCATGCATTGCGGATTCATGATGATAAAGTATCTCTTTTTGTTGTTCTCCGTTAGGGCGCTATTAAGAGCCTACAAGAAGAAAAAGTGTCCATTGAAAACGAACTGGAAGTTGTTAGAGAAACTTTAGCCGCTACTAAAGCCAAAAAAGATGAGCTACAAAAACTTAATGATTGCTTTGGAGACGATCTTGAAAACCTTCGTGGGCAACTAAGCGAGCTAAATGCAATACATGCTTCAAACAAGGAAGAAATTGATCGACTGAAAATGGAAGTTTTTATTAAGGACACAACTTTGTGTGAAACGAAGCTCATGTGCGAGACACTTGAGAAAGAAAGAAATCTGTTTAGCTCGCCTCTAGAAAACCCTCCTGATGTAAACTTTAACGATGTGCTTGACAGACTTTCAAATGAAAAAGATAACTTACAAAGGGAGATCATATCTGTAAGAAACAAAATTTCTTCACTCCAATCTTCTTTAGAAGAGGTGACAAAGGAGAAAGATTTAGTAGAGGTGAAGAAAAATACTCTTCAGGATACTTTGAGGGAAACAGAGATTCATTGTCGAAATACAGAAATGGAGAATAACAGCCTAAAACAGGAACTAGAAAATTCTGAAGTAAAACTGCTTGATCTTGAATCAACAGAACGTCAAGCTACACAACAATCCAATAAGCTTAAAGAAGAACTGCTTGAGTG
This sequence comes from Zoanthus gigantus, assembly GCA_025331005.2. NCBI lineage: Eukaryota > Metazoa > Cnidaria > Anthozoa > Zoantharia > Zoanthidae > Zoanthus > Zoanthus gigantus. Next base: position 4,987 of record JAOBBB020031087.1, on the reverse strand, counting down.
TCAAAAAAGGATTGCGCAGCTGGAGGCAGATTGTGAGCTTGCTAAAAGCGAAAGAAGTAATCACCAGAAAGAAGCTAAAATTGCAGAGAAAAGGCTTTCATCATTGCAAAATGCTTATGAGAAATTAGAAGAACGGGAAGCTGAGCTTGAAAAAGAAAATTTAAATAGCTCTAAGAAAGTTTCATCTCTTGAGCTTGATCTTGAACTCACAAGAGAAAAACTATCCAAAGCACAAATAGAAAACGCAGCTTCAGAAGAGAAAACCTCCGAACTAACAAATGAAGTAATCAAGGCTCAGAAAAAAATTAAAGAACTTGAAATTTCTTGTTTGCGAAGTAAGGAAACAATAAACCAGCTTGAGGATGAACTAAGAAAGATCAAGCTTCAAGTTTCTGATGTAGAAAACACGCAAGAGACACCTGTTGACCAAGATCGTGACAATTTTTCGCTGAAGCAGCAAAATTCTAGGCTAGAAGCAGAGCTAGAACGTATAGCTCGCGATAACCGCTATCTAGAGACACGGTTAGATGATTTAAAAAGCAAGATAGATTCTGAAAGAGACGAGGCAAGCAGCACCAAACAAAAACTTTATGAAAGCGAAAGAAAACGTCAAGATTTGATAAAGGAACTAGCAGAAAAAGAATCAGCCATAATAAAAATCCGTCAAGAAAAATACGAGATTGAAGATCATATGGAGTCCTTCAAACAAGATCAAAGTATCACGGTTTATGAAGAAGACACTAATAAATCTAGAAATAACCTCGAAAAGGAATTAGAAACTCTTCGTGATGTTAACAAAAGGCTTGAAGAAGAACTACAGAAAAGTGAAAAAGAGAAAGAAAAACTGAGAAATGATATTATCGATTCCCATAATTTAATTTGCCAGTTAAAAGACACAACGAATGCGAGTGAAGAAAATAATGGAAAACTGTATGAACAATTAGAGCATTTAAAAAATAAGATTTTAAAGGCTGAAGTAGATTTACAGGAATATAAAATCAAGAACGAAGCTCTTAGTAAGGAACTGGACCAAGCAAAAAATAAACTACAAGACGGCACGGAAGCCGAAGACCAAACACAACAATTAAAACATGAGCTTGAATGTAATCACGATAAGCTTAGAGATTTGAACATCCTTTATAATTCTTGTGAAAAAGAAAAGAACGTTTTGCAAAGCGAACTTTTGGAAGCGCAGAGAAAAGCATTCGATTTGGACTTTCTCCTCCGGTCTAGCATGCAAGAAAAGGAACTACTTGAGAATGAAGTAGCCGCTCTTCGTGGAAGACTTGCTGGTGTTGAGAGTGGTAACGAAGAAGCTCGCAAAATGTCAGACGAACTCCAAAAGGTAAATAGTGAGTTGAAACGCAAACTGACTGAAATGGAGAATAGTAGTCGCAGGAGGAACGAAAACGAGGATAGACTTCAGAAAAAGCTGGAATTTGCAGAAGGGAAAATTTATTCTCTAGAAGAGGAGCTAAAGAATGCAAATGATACAATAAACCAGTTGAGGAAGGAATTAGAAAATGCTACTACATCGTTCTCCTCATCTGGAGAAGAAGTTGAGGACTTGACAATGAAACTGCAAAATGAAACTGACAGCAATAACCGACTTAGAAAACAGTTAAACGAATTCAATTCTAAGTCTTCCGCTGAGATGGACAGGCTACGAGATGAATTAGAAGAAGCACGAGAACAGCTTTACAAGAGTGATAAGGAGAACAGAGATTGGGAAAGAGAAATAGATAACATCAAATTGGAAGCGAGAAAAGAAAGAAGACAATATGAGGACCAGTTAGAAGAACTTATAAACGATATTGATGATTTGAAACGAACACTGAACAAGAGTAAACTGGAAAATGCGCAGTTAAATGAAAAGAAAATTGAACTTGAAAAAAATAATCGCCGCCTTAATGACGTGATAACCCTTGCAAAGCGTGAAGCAGAAAGATTAAATCAAGAAATTTCTATGAGCAAGTACGAGAACACTTCCTCTACAAATGAAAAAGATAGGTTGAGTGAAGAGTTAGAGAAAGCTAACCACGATAAAGAAAGCCTTAGGTCGCATCTTTCGAAAAAAGATCATAAATTACAAACACTGGAAAAGGAGAAAGAACTTTTAACAAAAGAAAAAGAAGAAATCTTCCAAGAATTAAAAACTTTCAGGGAAAAATTTGTAATGGTAGAGAAGGAACTTACCGTGTATGCAACACAAAAAGATTCGTTTTCTGGCGAAAAACAAAAACTGGAATTTGAATTAGAAAACTACAAAAAGAAAACTCACGAACTTGAAAACGAAGTGAAAAAGAACGAAAACGAACTTCGTAAAGTCAAGTCTTCCAGCCACGAAAATTTTAATATCGTTGAAAAAGAAAAAGAAGTTTTAATTAGGGAAAAAGATGAAATTAATAAAGAGCTTCTTGTTGTAAAAGAAAGATACGTTGAGCTTGAGAAAGAAATTAGGATTTATTACAACGATAGAAAGAATTATTCTCGCGAGAAAAAACGGCTGGAGGATAGACTCAGCTTTGAATCACAAGAAAACTACAAACTGCAAGAAGAGTTAGAAAAACTAAGAGAAAGATATGAACGCCTCGAAGATGAAATACGAATTTATTACCAAGACAGGGAAAACTATTCAGAGGAGAAAAAAGAAATGGAAGAAGAGTTAAAGCAATTGACACGAAAAATGAGAGCAAGTGATATTATCAAACAGGAGAACGAAGAGCTCGAAGGACAGCTTAGAAAATGGAAAGAAGCAACAGAGAATGACATAGGCAAACTAGAACAAGATCTTGGTAATGCAATGCGAAATCTTCGTGATCTGACTGTCGAGCTTGAAACTAAGGAAGCAAGAATAAAAGAGTTGGAAAAAGAACTTGAAGAGGTAAAAAATTTTGAAACTTATTAATATGCAATTTTCGTTCACTGTTCAAAATCCACGCGCGCGAACTCTCATTTCAATAACGCGTTATTCAAATTTCCCGTTCATTGTGTTGCCAGCGCGTGCATCTATTTCTTAACAAAACATTCACAACAGACTCTAACCCTGAATAACGAAATAGACTCCAGTTGTGAGCCGAAAGCTTAACAGAAAAATCCGCGTACAGTATTAAATTTTAAATCTTCTTGTACTTATTATCATAATTCTTTTGATTGACTCGAACTTGAATGAAACACTTTACAGGCGTGATTATCGCTCGTTTTGACACTACTACTTAAGAAATATTAACGTAGTTCACTCTATTTTGCTCTCTAAACTTGTTCACTGAGGTCAGAAACCTTTGTCCAAACTGTTTTACAAGTAGCTAAATTTTTAAATTTTACACCGTAGTAAATGGAGAAAGAATATTAAAAAAACTGACGTTTCGGACTGTAGTCGTTGTCGTTTTATAGGGATCAGTAGCCCTAGGTGCTCGTCACTCCGACGAAGGACTACAGTCCGAAACGTCAACGGTGTAGAATTTAAGATTTTACTATACTTGTAAAACTTTTTCAATAGAAACACCGACGCAGCATTCCATTGGTCCAAATTGATTTTATGAAACTAAAAATGGATTAGACACTTTGGTAATGTGGCACTCATTCCACATGAGTTGACTCTTAATTTACCAAATATTTAACTTGAGATAATTAAGTTTCTACGACAGTTATGATTGTACTTGGAAAAAAGAAGCACGAAAAGCTATTCGGTTTGACAGTTAAGTTTGACAGTTTTACTCGACGAATAGTTGCTGATGTATCATCAACATTGGTCGTTTGAATAAATTCAGCAATTGTTTTTCAAAAAAAATATTGTTTTTCTTTTGTTTCTTCTTCAGAGATTTCTACTAAAACAATTAGAATACTCGCTCTCAATTTCTATCGCCAATCGATAGAAATTTCGAGATCGTATTCTAATTGTTTTAAATTAGTTACTGGATGTGTGGTTTGTTTACAAATACACCCACGCGCTGGCGATATAATGAACGAGATATTTAAATAATGCACGATGCGAGGCGAAGTAAAGCAGAGTACATTAAGAACAATTGCGCGATTTCAACCCAGGTTCCTGAGTTCACCCAGCGCAGCAGGGAGGGAGGAGCTAAAAGTTTTTGGCGCTTATTATGCAAAACGGTTAAGCCTGGGCTCAAATATTTACTGTCGGTAAAGATGGCGGACGAAGGTTAGTAGATTATCAGCTGTTCTCAATGTGTGTGTATTTGTACTTTCTTTATCGCCTTTTTGTAGTTTTATTTCATGGCATAGGTTAGGTATATTTATACTTGTTGAACGTGTTATTCCAAGATTTATTCTTTTATTTGATCAAGTGAAGTTGTCAGAACGTGTCAAATAATAGGATATTAGTACGTATTTCAAGCTTTCTGCGGTTTTATTGTCGATAGTGAAAGTTGTTATTTATATAAAAGAGAATTGTCGCACTTCGTTCATCTTTTGAGATGTATTTGAGAGGGATTTATTTTACCCGTAAAATAGTTCTTATTGAATTATATTGAAATGCTTGATAGACCTGCTTGAATATAACATACACTTAATGACTGCTCACGATGGAAATATCTGTTTTGTTTCGCGAGAATCTCAATGTTTTCCCGAGACAAAGTCGAGCATAAACAAAATAAACCACAATTTATAAAACAAAACAATTTATTACAAGAATGAGAGAGGAGATACAAAGGTACAGCAGTTCTTGTGGCATTTTGAGTGTTTATGGATTCTTTCTCTACAAGGAGTTCTCCAGTTTAATCTCCTGTAAGATGAACAAAACGTTTTTTTGGGGGCTCAGTGTTTGGTTTCGAATGAAAACAGTCAAAATTGCAAAAACAAACTTTTAATACGTGTGGCCACCAATTTTCCTGCCGAATTTTCCCGCTCCAAACATGGCGACACGACAGCAATGGCCAATGTTCACCACTAGCTAAATCCTTTACGAGCCTAGTGGCCCATGGAGCCGGCGCTTATTTCCGGTTTCTGTAGTGTTAAGCGGATGAGA
>JAOBBB020030997.1:0-15156 GCA_025331005.2 Zoanthus gigantus | reverse complement strand
GTTCTTTCAAATTTGATACGTTTATTCTTTTCCGAGTTTCTATTTTTTCCGAACAGACATTTGACATAATAGATCTTTAATGAAAGTTTAAGAACCATTAAGAACTGAGAAAAAAACCTGACACATACTTGAGCACGAAAATCATGTTTCATTTCCTTTTTGTTTTTTTCTTTGAAAGAAAACGAAAGCAGTTAGTGTATAGCTTCATAAATTTATTCGTTACTTCGATAAATGCCTTCTGCCAAATATTGAGGATTCATTTAGTTTTTTTTTTTTGACCCTACTAACCTGTCAATTGGTAATCAAAAAAACGTTATGCTTTTGACAGCCGACTTCCCCGGAAAAATTTAACAAAGCCGAATACAAGTTGTTAGACAATTAGGACAAAGAAGAAAATGGAAGTATCACTTGCACGTTGATGCTTCTGAGACATTCTTCGCAAAATAAATTGAAGTGACGTTGATATTAAAGTCAGCCGTAGATTAACCATTAAAAAAGTGCTGTCATGGCTTTGTAAACAGGTGTAAGCATTACATGATTCCTTTTTCAATTTAGGTTCTACGCCTTGTGTATTTTTACATATGATGTTTAGATATGACAAGAGTATCTTTACTAAAAACTGCGGTCTCAAAAATTCAGTTAAAATGGTAGGTGTTCTCTAAGTATATCATTTCATATCCAATTTGCATTTTTTTGTGTGTGATTGATACTATACAATTTTAGTTGTCGCATTATTCTAGCGTACACACAAACTAACCAATTCTTCATTCATTCCAATTTTTTTGTTTATTAATTAGGCCACGGAATAGCCATTTGTTTAACATTAACCGCTCACTTAGCACTTTTTCACATCAGAGCGCTACCTGTAAATCCACGACTTAGTTAGCAAAAGCTTTCCTTCGCTTTATTTACCAGTAAGTTTTTGATTAAACACAAAGCTTCGCTTTTAACCATTCACCTGTTTACATAAGTTAGACGCATGAATGTCCCTTAAACTCAAATTAACTAACAGCATTCTATTTTTTCCATTTCGATATAGAAAACAGAACATTTTTGGCAAAGGTTTTTTATTTGGCATTCTAAGTCATAAATTTGCGTCATATTTGCCTTTCTTTCCCATATAGTTAAATTGACATCTTAGAATGCCTCTTAAAGACAACACAAATGGCTCCTTAACACAAAAGTAAAATGGTTTTTCGGAAATTCCTTTTATCTATTAAGTTCTTTTTTTAAGTTTGCGTCTAAACTGATAAACCGTACTTTTAGTCGAATTTTCTGTTTTCGTTTTTGTTAATCGTTCAGTGAAGCATTTGAATGCATCTTGTTGTTAAGAAAATTGTTAAATGCTCATATAATAAGTTTTTCGTCGATTCTTTTTGGTGAAACCTTTGACATTTTTAAGTAACAAAATTGTTTTCTTGCTTCATCATAAAAAAAGAAAAGTTTTTGACCAATACTAATTTACTTGTTGTTCGATGAAGGATTAACGTCCGAGCATCAGTGTTTTTTCCCTTTAATCTGTAAAACTTAAGAAATTCTTGTTAAAGAACTGTTAAAATATATAGTTCTGAGGTGCAGCAATGGCTACTAAAAGTATGGATATGAAACACAAGTCATGGACATTTTTTGCCTTTGACACCTCTTCATCTACATACACACATACAAACACACATTTATTTAATTGCCTGGTCGTTCTAGCGCCTTTCGGCACTAACTTGGGACACATGTTAAAATAAGTTAAAGTTTGAAATAAACTAAAATACAGGTATATAAATAGCACCAACTACTTAAAAAATTGCTAATAAAACTAAAGCTAAAACTATAGATATATTATAAAGCTAGAGGTTAAAAACTATTTAAAACCTAGTTGTGACGATAAAGTAGGACTAAGTTGAACGTGTTACAATGTCTCCCACATCTCTCTACTACAGCTGATACGTTCTTTTAACGTATCATAGCTTTGAAAGTTGACAGAGACTCAATAGTCCTTTCATCTTTAGTTAGTTTCACCCATAGCGATGGCCCTAAATATTTGATGGAATGTTTTCCATTTCTTACTGTATTGTAACGAGGCAGCCCGAAATCGGAGTTTTTTAAGTTATATCTTCTATCCCTATTACAGTTATCTTGGAATAAATCCGTTATGTACTTCGCTGTTAACCCATTTTTTACTTTATACATCAAGATAAGTATATCTTGTAGCTTTCTATTACATAATTTAGTTAAATTAGCTTTCTGATCATGAAGCAGAGGTCGTATGTATCCAAAGTATTATCAAACGCTGCCCTGAAAACCCTTTCTTGTAGTCTTTCTAGTTTTCGCCAGTCGGATGCCCGAGAAAAACGCCACACTAAGTGGCAATAAATCAGATGTGGTATTATAGCTGATTTGTACAATTGTAATATTGCACGGGATGGTATAAAAATTTTCAATGTATTCAAAATCCCAACTTGCTTGCTAACCCTATTACATACCTCACTTATGTGAAGATTAATGTTTAGTTTCTCATCAATATTTACACCTGGTATTTTTATTGATCGGGGTAGCTCTATATGTTCACCTCACTTACTAAGGTTATTTATCTGTCAATATCTCCATGCCCCAGCATCATGCTTTGATATTTATCACAGTTCACTTTTAGTATAGATTATCTTTGTACCATCTTGTCATCCTTTCTTCATCTACTAGAAGTTTCTTTTCCACTCTCTCTCTTGATTTACCAGCTGCGTAGATTTGATGATCATCGGCATACATGGAAATGCCTGCCTCTATAACTTGCGTGGTTAAATCATTTTGAAAAAAATTCCATATCACCGGACCAAAAGTCGAACCCTGAGGGAATCCCTTCAGTGCAATCTTCCAGTCGCTGGTTACTAGACCCATTCTAACTCTATGCTATCGTTGATCAAAATACGATCGTATCAGGGTTAAGGCATTTTCGGAGAAGTTATACGCTTGTAGCTTTTTAATCAACAAAGCTGGACAGAATGAATCAAGCGCCTTACTCACATCGAATTTCAGGACTCAAACATAATTCTTTCGGTCAATCTCAGTCAGTCTCAAAAGTGTGGTTTCATTGCTATTTTGGTGGCAGTATGCAGTGACAGCTTCATTAAATCTCATATCCATAAATTCAGACATTTACTGTCCCGATAATTGCTCATAAACTTTATCTACTCAAGGGAGTACGGTGATGGGCCTACAGTTTTTTTTTATTCTGTTTGTCATATTTTTTCAAGATAGGTACCCATTTCGCCTGGCTTCCACTGTGTTACCCACGCTCCATTTCTAATGCTTTGATTAAAAATCTCAGTGAGCGATGGTGCTAGCTCTCCGCCTCCGATTTAAAGTATTCTTGGGTTAATATTGTCAAACCCTGTGGCTTTATTAGGGTGAGCTTCTGCAAAGGTTCCTGTGCTTGTTTGCAACTTAGTGGAGTGAATTCAAATTGTTCACTGGTTGCATTCGGCAAATTTGTCATAATATGTTTAACAGATTGATGATGGTTTGAATCTTCCTCAGTAAGACTCTGAACATTGTCACCGCCTATTCCATCCGCCATTGTTGAGAAACAATGAGCTTGATGCCCAGCTCCTTTTGTTTGATCAATTTCCAGTTCCTGATCTATTTTTTTACAGGTTTCTCCCTTAACAGTTTGTTTATGTTTTACATCTAAAAAAGGTGTAAAGACTTTGTAGAACTTCCTTGGATCTCATTTAATTTAATTAATATCATCAGACACTTTCTTCCAATAAGCTTGATAACGATTCTCCTTTGCTTAGTTGCTTTATTCCGCCATTTTTGTTTAACTTCAAAGTTTTTCTGTGTTGGGCTTTTACTGTACTTTGAAAACGGCCTCTTTGCTTTTATTGCGCTCTTCCATTCATTAGTTATACTAGTAATAGCTATTTCTAAGTGCCAACGAGCAAAACAAAAGCTCGAGGACGACAGTACTGAGTTCTGCAAGTACTGAGAACTGGCGCTCTAGTTGTACTATTTGAAAGCAAAATAAACTGAAATATCTCACCGTGTGAAAACCATTCGAACATAAAGAATTTTCTTGTAACATTTTGTTTTGTTTTTTAAACATTTTCCTCAGTTCTGACACTTGTCAGATAAAATGTCTTTGCTAAAATGAATAAGCCGCTGTTTGTTCACTATTGGCTCACACAAAATCTATTGTTAAGTTACCTTACATCCAGGTCGAGAGTTTTTCTCCCTGCTTTCTATATATAACTACACATGCATCGGCTCTATGATGCTACCGCCTCGCCAGGCTCGCGTCTTCGCTCGCCTGGCTCGTTGGCAATAAGGTACGTCATTTCCTCCTATGTTGATGTCTCAGACTGACAAGTGTTCATTCACAATACTATTTAAAAGAGTATCCCAGCATACGCATACCTATCATCCAACGAATCAAAAAACTTCTCCTACATGCCAAGGGGCAATACTCAAGTCCTTCTCAAGTCCTCCTCAAGTTTCCAAAAAGCTAAGAAGGTATGCAGGAAATGCAGCATCGGAGGCAAACCGCCCGAATAACTTCCATTGCTTCTAGAAGCTGTGTACGATATGCTTTAGGTATTTGCGTTTTCTGTCCTGAATCCAAAAGAAGTGTGCAAGCTTGCGATTTATTCTTGAGGTGGACTCTCCTGGGCTCCCACTTCCGCGTCGAAATCCGCCATGACTGGTTAGCCGAACACTCATGACTGCTACAGTTTAAACAGCCAAGACCAAAAATAGAAAAATGGCAGCTTACATTTTGCAGCGTTTTTTTAAAAAAAGTTAAGAACCACAAAGTAATGTTAACTTTGCTTACGTCGGAGTTTGAACTCTTGTTGACGTTACTGTTGCATTTTCTATTTAATTTTTAATCCTATCTTACACGGAAGGAGGCGCAAAGTGTCTGCGCTGATTTTAATTGATTATAACATTGGCGCTATTAAAGCGATAGTAGCAAAATGTTGTGGCTGTCGCTAGAACTTATCGGACTTTATGTTTATAGCAAAATTTGTTGATTGGGGTGTCTTTTGTTACCATGGTAACGAGTATTCTGACGGTAGTTTTTTTAATAGATATCTCAACAAACATAACTAGAATGCTTCTGAAAAAAATAGCAAAACAGTTACTGTTCATCAGCAGGATGCCTAAATAGTGTGCAATTCTACAATTGGTTTCGGCTCCATTAAATCCTGTACCAATTGAAGAACAATTCAGGTGGAACCAGCCACTAAGTGAGCACAGTAACTGAACAGCGTTAGTAAAGTAAGAAAAACCTATGCCACTCACATGCGCCTAACAGTGGTAAAATCATAATCTTACGACATAAAAACACTGTGCAATGAAAATAAAAACTGTACGTCTGAATGATGAAACTTTCTTGATCAATTTATGGGAGATAGCGACGTAACCATAAAAACGCAGTAGGTCGAGGAAATCCTTAACTGAAGAGGTGCTGTATATTTAACTTCTGGATCTTCCCCCTTCTACCCATATTATACCTATATAGATTTAATTGTTTTACCTTTTTGCAGAACGGAGATACTCCGCTATTTTTGGCTGTCAAAGCAGGAAATCACGCAGCCATACGGGAACTTCTCTCTCACGGTCATAATGTTGAGCTTCAGATAAAGACTTCCATGAGCGAGGTACGAAACGTTTTTCTAATACGTTGAGGAGTTGAAATGTGTAAAACAACTGTTGAATGTAAAAATTATATTCTACCAACAAGCAGTTTATGATAGCACCATAATCCAGCATGCATGCATTTTAATGAAATCTTGTCAGCCAGAGCTTTAATCCTCAACTTGCCCCAGTAGACAACAATCTAAACAAAGCGGAAATAGCCATGCAGGGTGAGGACAATAGCGATGACAAGAACAGCATTGCTGCAAAGAGTTCTTTACCTTCAATTTTCAAGACGAATATCTTTTTTGTTTGTAAAGTCAAAGCCAGATAGTATATTTTAATTTTCGTCCCTATGTAAAGAAAGCGAAATAAAAATATTATTGTGCATAAAATAAAAACCAAAGACCTGTCTGTAATGTTTTTAAGTAACGAAATATTTTTTGTGCATAAAACAAAAATCAGATCCAGCAACAACTTTTATTAAACAAATCGATGTACATTTTTACATTTACATGTGCATTTTTACATTAATAATATAATATACTTCAGCTCAGCTGAAAGAAAAAAACAACAGTACGTTTTGCTTGCCAGACATCTAGATGGTCCCCTCTCTCCCTTTAATATAACTACCCAAGAAGTTGTAAAATTTGGAAAGTATGAATGTCATTAAACCTTCAGCTGAATGGAGACACTGCACTCCACGTCGCGGTACGTCGCAAGGACATGGAGACCACTAGATTACTGGTGGATCATAACGCTGAAACCAACCTGCAGAACGTAAGTTGCACCGTTTCTTTACGATTTACTTGGTTATTCAGTTTTAACACATTGGCTATTTATGAATTTCAAACAACTATAAGATTTTAAAGAGTTGTAAAACATTCTAAACTTGCTTTCGGTTTCAGTTATTAGTTAAGTAGATGTTTAGCCGTAAAACCAGCTAAAGGATGTTCAGTATCAATCTATACAAAAATAGAAAAAGAGAATGACAAAAAAAATGTTTTTCGAAATGTTATTAGGCTTAATTCGATTATTCCCGTGGCCCTTAGTTTTGGCGCTTATTCGTTGTCTGTTTTGTTAAGCGGGTTAGACAGCTTTAACTTTCCCTAGACAGACCGTTTGCATCAACTTATTTCAAATTCAGCTTTTATCGTAAAATCAGATATTTACAGTTCATTACAGACTGATCCGCAAATGGCATTAACTAAGCGAGGCGGGCCAGTCAGAATATACTGCTATGCAATTAACAATTAGAAAAGAAAAAAAAAACTATATTGAGGTTATTTACAATCTCATATCAGAATAAAAATGTTCTACAACAAAATAATTAAGAGAAAAGAACAAACTAGGAACGAAAACAAAAGCAGTTTTGTGAACCATGCAGAAACTACATTTGAAATAAAAAGAGAGAGTGACAGAGCTATTCAAAATTGTCGATTCTGTAAAGCCCGGGCTCGCTGCCAACCTAGGACAGGTTGCCAACTGGGATAAACCCTTCTCTAGTCAAACGCCTGTATGTACTGTTTACATGAACCAGTTGTCTCTATAGGGTCACCCCTCTTGCCGGGTAACCCGTTTTGACACCCGAGTTGAGTCACCTCGGCAGGTGCGGCGGGGAAATTTTCAAACTTTTTCCATGTAAACGCGGGTTCACCGAACCCGGGTGCAGGTGAAATGGTCTTAAATTTGATATCGGGTTGGAATCTTCAAGACGGCTTCAAAAGATGCTCGTGGTGTGTAGGTAAAACGCAAGGTGTGTCAATTTCAGTGATCTAGTTGAATGATAGGTCAGCTTGTTGATGTAATGAAGTAATATAAAGCAGAAATGGAATTTCAGAACAGGGAGTTTAACAGCAATGCGACACCATTCTTCTGGCCGATCAAAAATAATGCTGACCAGTTTCCCAGCCAAACTGGGTTTGCTAAAAATGCCTCGTATAACAGACAACACGGGCCCATGTAAGCTAAACATTTACGTACCCCGGTTTTGCGTACTGACCCAGGTTAGCAACAAGCCTTGCTTCGTGTAAACAGCTCCCTAGAAGAGACATTTATCCACCGCAATCCCCTTTCTCTATTGCAGAAGCTGGTTATCATTTATAAAGCTCATCAGTTGAATTGAGTAAGTCCAATAAAGTATCTTGTTCAAGGACATGACGCAATATTATGACTGTTAATTAAACTCACTAGGTTAAAAGTCATTACATCTTCCTAAATACTACTTAAAAACTGAACCTAACGGTGATGTGACAGACAAAGTTTTATTTGTTTAGATTTGGTGGCCGTGGTTAGCACAGTTGGTAAGATGTCTTCCTTCTAGCCACAAGGTCCCCGGTTCGATCCCCGGTTGTGCCGAGATTTGAATATTTGGGCGACTTTCTTTTCTGCCTAAGCTAACTCAGCTTTCCATCATTCCGGAGTAGATAAATGAGTACCAGCATCTGCTGGGAGTTAACTTGCGATGGATTAGTGTCCCATCCAGGGGAGTCAAAGACTCTCATCCGCTTAACACTACAGAAACCGGAGATAAGTGCCGGCTTCATGGGCCACTTGGCTCGTAAAGGATTTAGCTTTTTGTAATAGAAGAAACTTTAGGGAAGAAATACCAATTTTTCTTTACTTTTTGTTTGCATCTTTATAACACTGTCAATTTATTAACCTCATGATGCATTTTTCAGAGCTTCGGCCAGACACCTTTGCACATCGCGGCAAACGAAGGTGACGAGAGCATGGTCAAATATTTGGTATCAATGAAGGCGAAAGCAGACCTCTTGGACAATGTAAGTCCGATAGTTCTTTCTGTTTCCATTCTATTAAGGAGAAGTTAGTGCGAAAACTAACGAGAGTTTTCCCGAGAAGGGAGGACTTAAACAATTTGTTGGCGACAGCAACAAAACTTCAATTCTAATTCGAAGAATATTTTCCATATGCATCCATTTTAACAAAACAGGTCAAGGAAATTGAAACGATAGTCTGTATAAAAGATTTTTTTTTTCATTTCTCTTGTTTTTTTTTTGTTATTCATTGTTTTACCAAAATTTGAATATGTTCCACTATATTGCGTTGTAATTTCATGTAGGATTGTTTTTTAAAATTTACGCTATCAGATAACGTTAAACGTTTCCCGCCCTCCTAAAAGATGGCCTGGGTTCTAGTTAGGCCCTTACACACATGTACACGCATTTGGAAAAAAAAGAGCAAAGTGTTTTGTGTTGAACTGACGAAGAGCTAACATTCAACCATCACTAGTTACAGTAACCATAATACTTCAGTCTTAAGTTGCCTTAGTACGTGTTGGAGTGCGACATTGGTTTTAAAATTTACGCTATCAGTTAGCGTTAAGCGTTCCCCGCGGGCTTATAAAATCTAGAAATGCACTTTAACTTTCTCTTATTCGACCAACTATAATTTATACTACACCGATTTGGGCACTGAGTTGACAGCCGTCATCGGCGTTCAACATAATACTTTTTAAGCAACCCAGATATTAACTATTTTGAGTTTCTTATTAAGCTCAAATTCCTGATACTAGATATCTGGTTATTTTCCGTTTGCTTTTGTTTAACTATTCTTTTTTTTAATTTATTTTTTTGCTTTTCTTTTATTTTTGAGTTGTATTTTCGTTTTTTGAGTGTACAATTTTTCTAATTTATATTAATAAGTAACCTTCGTTCACTAAAAAATCCGCACCCGCAATTGGTCAAAATCAATCACGTAATTTCGGTTTATCTGTTACTAACCGGCAAGACCGTGCGGTTATGAACGTTGACCTTTGTTTCTTGATTTAACCATGGCCGATTCTTCAATAAATTCAAACCACTAAATATATGAATCAAATGATTTTTATTGAGCTTTTACTCGAGCGAAAGATGTCATATATTAGAGTATACACTCAAGGTTTTTAATTTGGCGGGCTTTTTGGCGCACGTCCTGGTTTATTTTTTTCAAATGAATTCAACCCTTTGCCAGATTTACTGAATACCGGATTTGCAATTATTGAATTTGGTTTGTTTTATGGTGGCGAACACTTAGGAGCGAAAATATGCATATTCCTGACTTTTTTGACAAGATCACTTCAAGATGGCGATTTTGATTTGATTTTTGAGATGACGGCATGTGAAAACACTTCAAATACTGGTTGAGTTCTTCTAATTTTTTATGAAAACATTGAACTTACTTCCCAAAAGGACATGCTGATAAGTTCTAAAACAAGGTATTTGCTACATTTCTTTTTCGATTTAATTTCAGCTTTTGACAAATTTCAATGAATGCTTTGCTACTTGCTCCTGGAAATTATCTTCTTCGCTTACTTAATATGCCATTTTATTTATGTACTTATTCAGTTTAAAGAGTTTTGTTTGTTCAAGCTCTTGCTTCAAGGTTTTTAAGCCATGTAAAAAAATCTTAGGCTTAGTAACTTTCAGTTCGTAGTCTGTTTACAAATGCACCCACTTGCTCGCTTCGCTTCGCATCGCATCGTGCGTTATTCAAATTTCTCGTTCATAATGTTGCCAGCTCGTAGGTGTATTTGTAAAAAAACCACTCACATCCAGTAACTAACCCTTAACTAGTGTTCACTTTAATGCATGCATTGTTTTTTAATCGAACGCACCTTAATTTGCAGCTGTTCCCAGATGATGCTGTAGATCGGAAAGTTCTTGTTAAAACGTAAAACCTTTTTAGCCACTTTCAAAATATTTTAACCGTAGCTCTAGGCCTCAATTGAATTTTTAACTTTTACAGTTTTATATCATGCTACTGAACGACAACATCAAATTTATCCGAATATTAAAAACTGTAAAGACAACAAACGTTTTTCGAACTTAGAACATTAGATCTTCAGAAGGTTTGAGTTCAAAATTGTTTGTCTATTTTAAAAACTTTAATTTTAAGTGTAATTTACCTTTTAGCGGTTTTAATAATTGTATTGTTATGCTAACAAATTAAGACATGAAGTATAAATCAGAATAACGAAATTTAGCGATTTTTTTATTACTTTTTAGCGAGATAGAACACCATTACACCTTGCATCGAAGAAAGGCTTCACAAGCATTGTGGACTTTCTACTGGATAAATGTAAATCTGATGTTCATTTACAGACAAAGGTATTATTATTATTATTATATTATTATTATTATTATTAATATTATTTTTTTTCTATTATTATTATTATTATTTCTAATATCAATATGTTTATGTTACGGTCGTTATCATTTTTATTTGAAGGAACATTTAAAACTTATTCACCGAAAGCGAAGTGAATATCTGGTGAATATTCACTGAGCCTGAGGCGAATAGTTGTTTTAGTAAAATTACTTAGGGTTTGTTGTTGAAACCATTCTGTCAAAGAAAAGAAAATTTGTCCAAAATTGTATTTGTTGTCATTTGCTCAATCGCACGTATCGACATCAAAAATTGTCTTCAGCCAGAGTTTTCTCTTCCACTAATTAGCACAATTAATTGTAATAATTATTATATTACCTTTGAAAAGTATTATCCCGAACTTAATTACATCCTTGGTGCTTTTTGGAACAGCTTTTTTCTTCATTTTGAAAATTTGTTATCACGTCGGCTATAATCACCTCGCAGGAGGTGATTATAGCTGGAACAATACGAGAGCCTCCTTCCACCAATAAGAGCACCGGAAACTCTATAATCACCTGAGTAATTTTACTAATAACTAATAACATCTCTTTGCAAGTGCTGCCAACTACAATATTGAAATTGATTTGTTAAGAGAGAGTACGTTTGTTACTCAAATGGTAAAATGTCTCAAAACTAATACGATGTAAAAAAATATAAGAAACGAATCGAAAAAGAATAGTTTTGGATCCTCTGTTTAATTCTTCACTTTTCCCTGTTCAAAATCATTGGATGGTTCGACTCACTACATATTCTGTAATCTGATTTGCTATGGTGGTATTCAAAAGTGGTAAATTTGAATTGAGCTTCTTGTCAAAGTTTCAAGCTTTTCACATACTGAAAATAAAGGTAAGCGGGGTGCTACTCATCTCGGTATATACTTCATGCCAGTTAGGGTTAGCGTTAGGGTTAGGGTTAGGGTCCCCCTAAAAAGGGGGTATATACTTACTTGTTAGGAAGACTATATGGAGGGCAACTATATGACATACTGGCATGAAGTATATAGCTTTTTAAACCTAAAAGACCAAAATAACCTTGTTTTGCCCATTGTCACTGACCTACACTAATGTTTCCAGGTTATTCCAAGGATTTTTCCTGGCTCTGAAATCATTCTTGGGTTTTCCAGAAATTCCAAGGCTCTGAAAATATTCCATGGCTTTTAGGGCATGTACGTACCGTCACGTAATAAATCCCGAAAATCACACACAAAGACCAATTTTTAGTTAGCTATACCTTAATTATAGTAATTATTATTACTGCTAGGGATTGCTTATAGTTGCAGAACATTCGATGCAGTAACTGTATTGAAATTCCATTTTCTAGGAAGGTAACAGTGCTCTTCATTTGTCGACAATGGGGGGTCATATAGAGGCTGCCATAGCTGCCATAAAGAAAGGAGCGTTATTGCGCCTACCAAATAAGGTAATGCGTTCCACGTCTAATTTTTAACTAACAGACATAATTTCATTTAAGCCTGAAAGCCTTAAAATTTTTTGTGTTTATTGTCATTTTTACTCCAAAACAATTAGAAAAGGTAATATCGCATTTTAATTTTGAGGCAATCACTGCCTTAATCTCTAACATTCTCTTAATGTCGTCATTGACGTACGTAATACAATTAATTCAAACTACGTTCACCAATGTACTTCCCTTACATTTGAAATTGTTAAACTGGTTGTCCACCTTGTGAAAACTTCAATTTATTCTCCTGAGTTGTAATGAAGGTATAGACGAGGGTGATGTTGTTATTGGAGTTTTGTTGTTAACCCCTTGAAATAACCAGAGTCGTTTATAGTGTTAAGTCTTGTCTACAAGAGCGGTTTTTACTTGACAAGTTTACTGGTCAATTTCTTTGTTGTCCGTTAACAAGAGCAAACTTCTGACTTGAAAATTTGCCTTGTCAAGGAAAAGCCGACATGCTAGCATGCTTGACAAGGGAGGAATGCGGTCCATTTTTCTCCATCGACACGAGAAATTTTTTCTTGTCAAGGAAAAACTTGTGAATATTGCTCGTGCATGTAGATGAGGCTCTCATGTAAGTGCTAAGAACAAAAGCTTTTGAAGAAAGCCTAAATTTTTATTTTTCAGGAAGGTGCAATTTCTCTTCATTACGCTGCGAAAAAAGGCCATTACAAAATTGTGAAAGCTCTGTTGGAAAAGGGAATTCCTGTGGACTGGCTGGATAAGGTATAAAAGAAGCATTGTGCACCTCTCAAAAAAAAATCTTTAGTTAAAAAAAAAGGTAAAATAATAGGATAAAAATGAAAATAAAACTCCTTATATTGAGTATCGGAGCAAGGTATCAAACTTAGATTGATTAAGAAGGAGCTTGAAAGACGGACATACTTATAGATTTAAAGATAAGTGGAATAGGTAGCAGGTTGAGTTCTACAGTTCTAGCTGCCTTATAAAAACTGAGTTTTGTAAAACGTTGCCGGTATTTTAACAATAGTAATGCTTTTCAATCGCTTCATAACATTGTCAGTTAGGGAAGGCTTGTTTTGCCTTACGAACGAATTTCTTTCCACAGCCTTGATAGTGGTAATTCCTTTTAAGTAAAAAAATCATATTTTTTACCTTTCAGAATGGATTCACTGCTCTTCATATGGCAGTGTTGAACCGTAAACATCTTGTTGCTCAACTTCTCCTGGGTTTTGGTGCCGATGTGGAAATGGTTCAGGGCAAGGTGAAAGCTGACTACGTTTTTATTGGTTGATATATATCGATGCTTGTTTTTCTTTGGACTAGAATTTGTCAGTGTCTTGGTATATTTTAGAAAACCTTCGTTTTCGAATTTTTTTTTTTTTATTGTTTATTGAGCCTAAAGTGCGTCTAAACCTTGGAGACACACTGTGATTAATTTAAGATCTTTCGGTTGGTTTTTACATTCAGCAAATTGGAAATAGTTAACCACTTGTAATATTTGTTAATCATCATTTGGAAAAGGGTTTTGCTATCAGTGTCACTCTAATCACTGTCAGTACAGTCGTCACCACCATTATCATCATCATCATCATCATCACTATCATAACCACCGCCATCATCATCATCATCATCATTACCATCATCTTCATCATCTTCATCATCGTCATCATCATCATCATCATTACCATCATCATCATCATCATCATCTTCATCATCTTCATCATCATCATCATCATCATCATCATCATCACTATCATAACCACCGCCATCATCATCATCATCATTACCATCATCATCATCATCATCATCATCATCATCATCATCAATTTGTCAGTGTCTTGGTATATTTTAGAAAACCTTCGTTTTCGAATTGGAAATAGTTAACCACTTGTAATATCTGTTCATCATCATTTGGAAAAGGGTTTTGCTATCAGTGTTATCCTAATCATCAGCATCACTATCATCACCACCGCCATCATCATCATCATCGTCGTCGTCGTCATCATGATCTTTATCGTCATCATCATCATCATTATCATCATCATCATTACCATCATCATCATCATTATCCATATCATCAGCTTCATCATCACTATCATCGCCATCATCATTGTCGTCGTCTTTGTCGTCCTCATAATCACCATAATCTTTATCGTCATCATCATCATCGTCATCATCATCATCATCATCACCATCATCATTATGGTCATCATCAGCATCATGATTATGATCATCATCTTCATCATCATCATCACCATCATCATCATCTTCATCATCATAGTTAGCACCTAAAGTCGCTGTTGTTGCTGTCGTTATAATACTACCAGTATTATTAACATCTTGCTTATCATGCAGGCAAGTGAAACACCTCTACATATGGCGTCCAAAACACCTGGAGGGGACATGGTTGTTGATGTGCTCGTTAAGACAGGTGCAAACGTAGATGTTGCACAGAAGGTAGGTTTTTCTAATCAACATTTGCCAAATTCGTTGACAAAAACATTTTACTGTTATGAAGGATGTCTTTCTAATTATAATGACTTGGTCGTAAAGACCCAGTTGTCAAAGGAATTCCCATATATAAGGTTAAGTTACAAATTGCTCACCTTTTTTGATGGACAACAGCTACAGGTGGTTATATGATAACAATGGGAATATTAATAGTAATAATAATAATAATAGTAATGATAATAATGCTTTTTACAGACAATCCACGGCAAACAGGCTCTTCATCTGTAAAGGAAACCATCGAAAATTCTCAGAAGTATATTCTGCATAGGGTAAATTACAATACCGTTGAAGATTATAATCTGGAAAAACTGAAAAACTATGTCTATACAGTTAAATGGAGATTTATAACAAAAAAAATATTGTTATTTATAGTTATAGCTAAATCCTTTACGAGCCTAGTGGCCCATGGAGCCGGCGCTTATCTCCGGTTTCCGTAGTGTTAAGCGGATGAGA
>JAOBBB020030996.1:0-24318 GCA_025331005.2 Zoanthus gigantus | reverse complement strand
CAGATATACTCTATACAATATATTTTTTTGATAATATTGACTTGTATCTTCTCAAAATTTGTTTTGCCGAATAATAAACTCCTGTACATGTGTTTGCAGTGTAATTTGTTGGTGTGGATTCCAAACACAAGTTCGAGTGAAACGGATATATATAAGTTTCTCTGAGAGGCGTCCCGAGAGAGGAAGGTCGGTCGTCAAGTCTCTTTTCACTTTCAGAAAAATTCCTATTATATTAGCCTTATTCGAATTACTTTTATCCAAAATTGTATTACCGTATATGACCGAGTAAGCGCCCAGCCCTCTACAAGCAGTAAAAATTCTCAGGGAAACATGTCCATGGACATTGATCTTTCGGCGCTCGAAGACTCCCTAACCTTTCAGTCGATCCCTCTCAAAAAATCCTGGTGACACTAACAGAATTACAAAATAAAAAGCTTGAAGATGAACTAATTCTTTTCTGTTCTAATATTCTGATTTTGCGTGCGGTAGCGGGCTTGATTTAAAATAGTTAGCGTATTGCTTAAATTTAGATCAGCAGCCATTTAAGAAAGACTCCATAAGTTTTTACCTGATAGATTGACGTACAGCCGACACATCATTATTTACTCATCTTAGTACAAAGAAATAAAAGTGGAGCACAGAGAACGCTCATAACCATTTTGTGATTGCGGAGCGAACAGCCCTAGTACAGCCAGAGGTAAGAGAGCCAACTTTCGTAGGCTTAGCTTTTTTATAAAATTTATAGTAATCAGGATAAGAAAACAAGTTATTTTACTTAAACGAAATTATTAAATTCCACATTTTTATCAATGACAGTGCTTGAATTTTGCTAGGATCCGTGTGCTTTATATTTGGCGACCTTATTACATCCTAAAAATTGCTTAAAAGTTTATTTTTTGTTTTGATTAAATCTTTATGTTCAGTTGAACTAAAAAAAAATACAATACAAGTACGCAAGGTACTAACGAATTGAGAGCTATACGGCCTTGTACTACTCATAGAAAACAATCATACAACAACAAATGATTTCCCAAATATAGCTCTAGAAAGACCTCGATTTTATTTATTAATTTTTATTTCTTATTTGATCTTATTTTGGATTGGCTTATAAAATGTTTAATTCAACGATTTTAAGACTTATTTGTAAAAATATTAAAGGGAAGTTTTCCATTAAGCGAAATACTACGACAACAAACGAAGAGACGCTTGATCTGCAAATCAATAGAAAAATAATAAATCATATGCAAACCAGAACTAGGAACGCTCAATAAATGAAAAGAACTTGCCACTCGCACATAGCGGAGTTCCTTCCTAAAAACCATAAAATTTGAGATTTTAGGCCAAAAATATATTATGTCATTAAAATGTTTAATTCTTAGTTTCCTAGATCAGCAGCGTATACAATCAATTTTTACTGCGCATAGCAGCTGCGCATACAATCAATTTTTATTGCGCATACCACCTGCGCATACAATCAATTTTTATTGCGCATACCAGCTGTGCATACAATCAGTTTCAGGATTTGATGGTTTATAAATAATTATTTAAACCACGAAAAAAAGACGACATGAATTGTAAACAAATGTTTTTTTTTTACATCTGGCGTGTAAAAAAAAGTGATTAATTGTGAACAATCATGTTCCTTACCTTAAAATGATTATTCGTAAACAAAGGTTTATTTATAAACAATCATTTTTCTTAAAATTAGTATTTATAAACAATTATTTTGGGAGAAATGATTGTTTACAAAGAATCCTTTTAAGGAAAATGATTGTTCACAAATAATTATTTTTACCCCAAATGTAAAAACACGTTTGTATACAATTCATGTCGTCCTTATTTCGTGGATTGAATAATTATTTATAAACCATCAAATCCTGAAATTGATTGTATACGAAGGTGGTATGCGCAGGAAAATTGGGCGAGTATTCGCTCATTTAGGACAGCAGTAAACGCTCTTTTCGCGGGCCTTTGAATGAATGAATATTCGCAAGGATTCTAAAACAAAGTACATGGCTTCGTTTGATGTGACTGAACTTGGACGGAAGAGTCGTCCCAATTGTGGTTGCAAGTTTTTTTAAATCCCCGTCCATCCGCATCACAGCTTGTAGCAGAAGTTTCCACCATAAATACAAGTCAGTCGTCTGGGAACAGGGTGCAGCAAAATACCGGAACGCTCAGCTATTTACGAGTTGAACTTGGTATTAATCATTTGCACAAGTTACATTTAGTATTACCAAAGTTACAAACTTTGGCAAATTTACGAAAGTGTAAAAATATTTGCAAATTGAATCCTAATGGAATAACAAGATAACTTGTAATGAATAGAGATCAGTTTCATCGTTTTATGATAGATTTATTTTCATTATTAACATCGGTCATCTTCTTTTTAGTTCTACGAAATTATAACTTTTCAAAAAGCACTTTGTTCATAAGTTCGAACAGTATACATATTTCCACATAAAAAAATTGTTAATGAAAACAGTCCTTACGGTCATGTTTTAATTTCTATCCCTGCTTAACTCTTGTTTTTATTTTAATTTGCAGGAAGAAAATGCAGTGATGAATGAAAGACTTTCAACACTCCTGACTGCATATAACAATATTGTATCCTTTAAGTGTATTGAGAGAGGCAGATGAATCGACTTTTAATTGTTTTTTTTAAAGTTACAGTAAGTCATGTTTTGTTACACAGTATTGATAGCACAAATACATAATTGTAAAGTAATTTTATGGTAGTTTAAAGGGGTAAAGCCCACCACCAACATGGTAATAGTGCCCAATATGTAGTGGCTTCAAGTTAGCTACTAGCACGTTTGTGCTACGGTATCTATACTTGAGTTCATCTTTATAGCCACATCCCACAAGCATTGCACTTTTACCATTACTCACATTAATATATTTTTGTTACAGGCGATGATAGTGATATCCAGTTGACATAATGGTTGTCATGAATAGTTTTAGCTATAGAAGTCTGCCTGCAGGTGAAGCATGTGGTTTAATCAACTCTAGGTTGAAAAATTTGATCAGCCCTATTGGTAAAGTACAAAGTTGATGTTTCGAGTATCTTTTGCTCAGGGCAATTGAACTCCCGGGCATCCCACTCAAATATTTTAATGACTGAGGAGTTTGAAGGACTTTTTTGGCTGTGAAATTTTGGCCAAAATAGACTTTTTTGGGTATGTAAAAGATGCCTGCATTTTTTTGGGTTACAAAAAAAACACTGGGATTTTTTTGGGTAGTTCCAAAAACCATTACCATCCGACAATTTGAAAAAATTTTAAATGAAAGTTAAACCAAGTAGGTTCATATTTTTGTGGTAAATGAGATTCGTAACACACAAACATGCAAACAAGATGTAGTAATACTAGTCTTATATTTTGACTTTATTACAAAGGCATCATCAGAGTTTTAAATAATATAATTATACAATAGTGTTCTCCATAGATGATAGGCTAGATAATTCTTCACTCTTTTTGCTAGTCTCTCTGTAGTGATAGCCTTGTTGAATAGAACAGTGTCAGTGTTTCAGAAGGCTTAACTTTCTTTTTATATTTTTGGGTAGCCAAATTCTTAAGTTGGGATTTCTTTGGGTATAAAACGTGATTGAACCTTTTACAGGTTGACTCTCCCTTGATAGGGTTCCTGGGATTGAGCTAACACTTGAAATGTCAGCTTTGTGGTTTTCCAACAGCGATGATTAAACAACATGCATAACATGATTAAAAATTAATATGCTACAGTAGCCACTGTGGTTACCTATTGTTCTTTGTGTCCTTGTTGTTCAGTAACACAGAGCTCTATTACCCTTAACTGAGTGACCAGATCAATGTTCTGTCTAAGCAGTTCATACAGTGGGATGGAGTTCTCTCTCAAATGGAACAGTTAGCTAATGTCAAACCTGTGGAGTAGTGTCTTAATACTGATGAAATAATATTATTTTATAACTTGTTGTAAATTATTATAATTGTAGCCTTCCAGGTAAACAGGCAAATGTGTCTTGTTTATTAGTAAAGTTGTGGTTATACAAGGTAGTTATTGATTTCAGACCTGGAACCCTAATCTGTACCAAATCCTTGAATTTTAACCCCTAGTAGGTATGACGAACATTCACTCCCAAAAAAGTTGTAAGTTCCTTTCCCTCTCCCCCTAGGTAGTGCTTATGCTTGAAACCTCATCTTCCACTACTTATGACATTATTGGTAAGCTGCCAGGCAAATTTGTATTATTAAATATTAAAATTGTGGTAAGTTGTAATTATTGATTTGATTCAGACCTGCTTGGAAAAATAAAATCAAACAAGCTGCACTAGCTGGGCTACTGTATGTGGCTGTAGTGTCCATAATCAGTGGGTACAATTGGCCAGCCCTGAGCATGTATGTCTGATCATCATCATCATCATCATCCAATTTTGATCTGGTTTTATCCCTGTAAATGGGGGTGGCTGGATTTACCCCACCCTAACAGCTATCTTTCCAACTCCCACTCTCCATCTCGCTCAATGCAAGGTATCCTCCTTCTCCAAACCAACACTTTTGCTCTCCTTCTCCACTTGCATCTTCCATGTCTTCTTTGGTCGTCCTCACTTCCTCTTGCCCTTCACTTCAAACTCCAATGCTTTTTCAAAACATGCCCATCATCCCTCCTCAACACATGCCCATACCATCTCATTCCATTCGCCTTTGTCATCTGAACCACTGTTTCCTTCAATCTCAACATCTCCATTAGGTCCTCTGCTCCATCGATCACATCGACAAGGGTACGATTGCGGTAGACTCTATTAACATGAGACTGGATGCTTTAGAAAAGTCTGTTGATCATATTTTAGTCAAAGTGAAATCTGAGTTACGAGATGTACAAGAAGCTATCAAAACAATCGATTTCCCAAGGTCTCCGTATTTTCTGGGTTCGTCTCAAAGCGCAAGCCCACATGTCGGGCAAAACTCAGTGCAAAACGAAAGGTCCGTTTTCTCATATCCGCAGACACTAAAGTTATGTGACGCATAGAATAGCAAAACAAAAGAGAAAAGAAGAAACATAACTTTGTATCTTTTTGTAATGTACGTAGTTCGTGTTGGCTATCAGTAACAAAAGTCCTGTTGGCCTGGTTCGTCATGTTGCTGTCGAAATGACAAAGTGAAGAGATGTCGCTTTGTCCAAATTAAAAATGGATGTCGCTATCGCAAGTGTCGCTATATTTCCGGCAGGTTCTGTCGACTGTCGGTTTATGGAACAATATTGTTGCTACATTTTTGGGAATTTTAAGAGCTATGTCCCTTGTCGCTAAAAACCCCTTGGAAGGAATCGTTGCCACTAAAATTTCAATGACCACAACTGATTTGGTTAGCTGACCGATCAAACTTGCAGACAACTTACAGATATTAAACTAGAAACTAGTAGTTTCTATTAGAAAAGGAAGTGCTGCGAGAATAATGTTTAATAAATCAAGTGTGGAATCATGTTTTTAAAATTTTCCTCTACTTGTTTTGTGTTCAATGTTAGCGCTCTAATTCTTCTGTTTAATAGTTTAAGGCCTCGTGTTTCAAATAATGAACCTCAAGTGCCAAATTTAGTGCAAATAAGTTCTGAATAGAAACAAAGGAGGATGCAAGCGTTTCGATTGATAATTTCAATCATACTAAGGGATTTACAAACATGAAGTTTAACTTTGTAAATCCCTGAGGATGATTGAAATTATCAGTCGAAACGCTTGCATCCTCTTAGTGTCTTAACACTGATGTCTGTGTGTTTAATCATAGATATATTCTACGTTCTTACATGACTAGATTTGTAATCTACACACCCTTCTTAGTTGATTCAGTAGCTCAGCTGGTAGAGCGGCGGACTAAACTGAAGGTCGTGGGTTCAAATCCTATACCCGAGTCCGTGATTTTTTCACTGACTCAAAAACAAGCGTTGGTTTAACTTCATGTTTGTAAATCCCTGAGGATGATTGAAATTATGTAATGATATTTTATTCTTTGTTACGTTATATTATTTTATATTATGTTATGTTATGTGTGTAATGTTATGTTTATTTATGTTATATTATGTTATGTTATGTTATGTTATGTTATGTTATGTTATGTTATGTCATGTTATATTATGTTGTGTTATGTTATGTTATATTATGTTATGTTATTTTATGTTATGTTATGTTATATTATGTTATGTTATATTATGTTATGTTATGTTATGTTATGTTATATTATGTTACGTTACGTTGCTGATCCTCAGAACCATGGTTGTGACGAAATGTACATGTCTTACCTACGATCTGTATACAAGTTGTGCTGTCAGAGTGGTAGAAATCTTCAGTTCTGGGTAAATCCCCTTCACAAATACCCTGAGCAGCTGTGGAATCTTCCACCTGATGTAGTGGCTGTGGAATACGGCGATCAGGTGTGTGTAGTCACTGTTTCCGCTACCAATCATCGTCAGGGAAATTAACTGAAAAGCAGCTCTTACTTTCATTATAGGCTAATGTTTAAAACGCGAGCTACTAAAACCTGTTACGGCGTTAGTTATGAAAATTTTTGCCTTGATTTGTTTAAATTAGGTGCTGATTACTCATGAACTATCAATACCAGACATTCTTGTAGCCCTAAAGTTCACAAATACTTAGATATTGGGCTATCAGTACATTTATAGGCCATTGTTAAAATGTTTAATATGGAGAACTCAGTTTTAAAAATCACAAGATTTCCTACTTGGTTTTGTTTGCCCTAAAGTGCTTCTATTTTAGCAGATATTTGATTTTTCCTGAAAGTTTTTCGTTAATATTTGGTATTGATGCACTAAAAAGTGCTTGACATGGAATCTGTAGCTGAGGTTTTTTCTGTTAACAAAAGAAGAACTGGAGGATTCTTCTAGAAATTTGGTTTAGACTCTTTTTAATCTTAGCCTTCCATTGACTTTGGAGAGTGAGTGTACTTCTATTAGATTATAACTTTTTCTTAAATAAAAGCTACCTCACATACGTGTGACCTTTGTTAGTCAAACTGCTCTCTGTTCGAGAACAACTAGTGGTTTTAGAATAGTATCATAATATGTATTACCACAGAAAGTCAGTGCATTAGCTAAGAGAGGGTAAACATAAAAATAGGCAGTCGAGGACTGCATGTGGCTACTGCTTCTTCCAACAAGTGTACATGACTAGCGCCGAAATGCGATTAGTAGTTCGTTTGAACACACGCCTTCAAGTAGGCTATTCATGATTTGGAAAAAAATAAGTTGATATTTTCTTAAATAAAAGCATTTCATGGGCGGAATAAAATCACGTATTACTATTAATATTTTTTTGTAGAACGAATAAAATCACACCTCATATTTTTTTTGTTAAAATATAACAAAAATAAGGGAAGGAAAAAAAAACGAGGTAAGAAACATAAGAGAAGAAAAAAAATTGAGAGGAGGAAAAAAAAAAAAAAGTTAAGCCACCCGCAGTTTCTAACCGGCGACCTGACGCTCGCGAGGCGTGCGCCTTATCTATTGCGCTACATAAGACATTTTAAAACAGACAGACAAACAGACACGGGTCGTGACATAGTGGCTTCTGCTATGAAGCAAATAGCCACAAAAATGAAAATTTATAGCCCTAGCATTCGGGATACTAGAATAAGGAAAATTTTTACAAGTAAATAATTTCACAGCTATGAAGAAAAAGTGAGGTGAGTTTGTGATATCTGTCTTACGAACCACATTTAGTGATTGCACCACACGTTGTTTTCATAACCAAACCCAAGGCCATCGATCAGATCTGAACAAGTACCTCTCAGTGGGGTCATGACATTCTCCTCTGCGACATCAAGTTGATAAAGTGCAGCATTCTTTGGTCTGATAATGATAATTGTACCTCGGCATTTCTAGCTAGGTTGAGTTGCGAATTCCCTTTTATTTTCAAGCTAATATTTCTCTTTTCTCTTGAGTTTACCCCACCTTTTTTAAGTAATATTCTTAAGTTTATTTCAAAATCGGTTATTCGAATTCTTTGCATTTTTGAAATCAGCCTCTCCGAACTGGACTGGATTCTGTCATTACAGTTCGAGCTCTAACTTCAAAGTCGAATTCCAAATTGCCCGATAGACTGATTCTGTATTTAATTTTTAATGCAATGTTTTTAAAACGGGTATATTTGCTGCTAAAGCCAAAGGAGCTGACTAGATCTTCCACCACAGCACTTGGGACAGCTTTTTACCTAACTTTAAAAAAAATCCGTCCGGAAACTCCAAAAAAACAAGTTGTTTTGACAACATAAAATATTTTAGTAAAGTGGACCGCTTGTTTTAGGTCTCCGCCACTTTCGGTCTATATACTGTAATATTCCCCTTTAACAGACTTCAAAAGTCAAAACGACCGGGGGCTAATTTTAGTATAGAACACAGATAGAAAAGAAATCTAACAAATAATTATTTATGAAAAACGCATACATTTCTACATTTTGAAACACTCTTTGTTTTATAATCTTGCATGCATGTAGTTCTTCTTCGATATATTTATCGAACGGTGAATATTATAAGAACTCTTGTATATGGCAAATATGATTGTTCGAGTGTTGAAAATATCCTCTATATTATGTATTGAACTGGATCTCATTGGTTCCGATCTAACTGCAAACTATTCACATTGCGTCATTCTAAAATAATAAAAAAATATTTTTAAAAACAAGTCTTCGTGCGCTAAAAAGTACCTAGAAGAGCTTTAGGCAACTCTTTCATCGATTTTATCTTTAATCTAATGACTCAAACTAATTTCAAACCCCCTGGTTTGATCAACAAAGAAATTTTAAAAGAATGTTTTAAAATATCTTAAATTGCGTATTAATGATAACCGTTTTCTTTTTTCTCAGATGAAAAAAGTATCGACAAGTCATCAAATCTGCAAATAATTTTGTCAGCTTGAACGATGTCAAGATGTCTAGATTAGAAAGATCGAATTTACTCTTAAAATAACTTCAACACTTTTATTGTTTTTCTTTAATCATCAAATCCATTTAAAACTTAGTTTGTACTTGTACCCTTGTAGAAGTCTAAACAAGTAGCTTGTTATGGAAATATTTTTTTTTAAAAATAATTCGATAAAGATTATGCCCCTTGTCTTGATTGACGCTTAAGTCATGAATGAAAAAAAAAAGCTTTGCTTCGCCGGAAAACATTTGTCGCTTTTCGTGGCAAACTAAACTGGCTATAAACAGACAAATAAAGTATATTTATTCAATAACCTTATATAAATTATGAGGTTCCAAATATCCTAAAAGCTAACATTATCTGAGAAAAAGCGGTGAAAAAGCTGTCAGGCTCAGATATACTTTGCAGAACTAATTTTTAAAAAAGTATTTTGATGCGCGCGTTACAGCAATTAATAATAATAAAACTTGCTGTGGTTGGCATTCATTAATTCTATTCTAGTACCGAGTATTTAAAATATTCGTATCAGTTTAGTTTTGTTTTTTTTTTTAAAAAAATCTTTTCATAAGAGTGTTTAGATTGAAGTTTCAAAACAGAAGGCTGAAAGCAAAAGTGAAATCACTAAAAAACCTAAAAATCATGGGGCTCTCACAAAATTTACCGATTCTTACAAAACTTATCGAGTGTGTTTAATGTTTCATTACCATTCGTACTGCTTTCAACGACAGACCATTTTATCGGCAAAGAAGTTTCACCACCACACAATGTTTTGAATAAAATGGACGCTTTGTCTAAGCTATATATATATGATTTAACTTACCCATTTCATCCGACATAACTTGACACTTGTTTATGTATATATTTATATATTTATGGACGCGCTCAAGTAAAGTTGAAGAAATGTACGTTCACTGTTGCATATCAAAGGAGTTAAACAATGTATAAACAATTTTGAATCAAAGGGCAATATTAGACAAATTTTATAATAACTTGTTTCCTGAAGGCAAAAATGATATTACAAAGCGAATTGATTAAAACTGTCAGTTCAGAAATTGGACTATTGAAGTTGAAAGCCGAAACTCAAATATTGTAGGTGATGCGCTCGATGCAGTGATTTTACTAAGACTAACAAAGCTCTCTAAAATGTCTCTTTCTTAGTCAAATGTTCATTCCCTCATGAGAACATTTGCTCAGTCAAGCTCTTTCACACAAGAAAAAAAAATAAAACATCGCGGTAGTTCTAGTAAGTGACGCAATCGTTCAAGTTTGGTGTTGATGGAACAATTTGCAGTTGGCGTGCGTTAGTTGAAGATTTAGTACTGATTTAGTAGGGTTTTAATAGCTTATAGTTCGACGAATAATCTTATCGGGAGCTATTAGTGACGCTATGAGTATTGCGTCATAAGCAAACAGAGATTTGAAAAATTGAAAGCTAATTTTAGAAGAGACTTGTGGCACAGTTACTGAGTAATCTTTGCATTCAGTATCTGGAATTCATCATTTTTTATATAAAGCAGTTCTGTAGAAATTATTAAAAGTTTTAAAATTAATAGTTAGGAGAAATGTGAGAATTTCCATGCCAGATTTTAAAAACAGAGACGTGTGACTGGTCATGACAGGGCCACGCCCCCTTAAGATTTGCAACACTATATATATGGATACACAGGCTTCTTGTGTCCAGTAGTTGAAAGCATCCAGCCCGAACATTATTACACCGAGATTCGCACTATGGCGACGAAAATCTGCTTAAATTTAATCGCATTTGTTTTTCTTTTATTGGCCGTGAGTTTGTCTTCACGAATATCAGCAGAAGTAAGAAAAGGCAATTTGACGTTGACTTTGATTTGCTTTGTTCATTTTTTCACCTTTGGCAGTTGGCTTGGATCCCAGTTTTGGACAACCTTTATAGCAGGTCCGTATCATAGTTAAGCTGTAATGAACCGGCATCTCATGGCAACATTGCTGTTAGGTAACCTAACGGAGTAGACTAAATGAACGCGATATTTTAAAAATACAGAATCACCAGTTGCTTTTACGTGTTCTAAATGTGATTTATTCTGACCTTTTGCCAAGTTGATTATAAATCTTACAAATTAAACAGAACAATTGTTTTACTTGTCTTCATTCACGAGTGAAGGTTTGCTTCTTTTTCAAACCATGTGACGAACTGCTCTACACAAAATATCTTAAATGATTTTGTTTGTTTTTAAAAAGTTAGAAACTTTACTGGCAATTTTCAAACTCCTTAACACTTTTTGAGGGCCTATATTACTAATGACTAATCTGCTGTGGTATAGAAATCAGCCATTCAATTTACAAGTTTATTTTTACGTTGATTAAGTAGATAAAAGCTTAGAAAATGACTATCGGCTGGTGACCTTCTACGTGGTTTATAACCTTCTTCTAATAGAATAGATAATATTGTTTACCGTGTGTTAATAAATTACCAATGTGTAAATACGCTGCAAGAAGTCTTTCCAGTTTTGAATTCGGATATATTATGGTGGATAAATTGATTTCCGTTTACGGTCACTTCTTAGAAGCAAAACTAATCTTTCTTCATTATTATTGTGGCATTGTAATTCACCCAAGTTTCTAATAGGCCCCCGATCACAAAAACAAAAGATTTGAATTTTAGAAACCGGTCATACACCTCTTTTATAAAATTATTGTTCAGTTTTTGGCTTAGGTTTATAATCAGTTTTCTAAAAATTTTAAAATAGTCTTAATTTTAAAATAGTCTTAAAAATTTTTCCTAATTTCAAGTATATCCTTATGCAAATAAAGTAAAGATTGGTTCCGCCATGTAAATATTACGTATGTCACCTACCACTTCCGGGCTTTCTAGAAAACCAATATCTTCTAAAAAACCCAAAGTTTTCACTTTGCTTTCGCTCGACCAGCTTCTAAAATCTTATTTGCCTTCCAGCTTCTAATACCCAGGCAACCTCGTGTATGGTTAACATACACACAGTCAGAATGGTTCAGAGCGGTATTGTGCCATGTGCAAAGATTATTTCAAATGTTCTACTTCTCAGACATGCTTTTAACTGAAGGAAATTAGATTTAAGACAAATTAATTTGGTGAAGACGAGGACAAGATCTTGGGCTTCCTGTGATACCCAAGGGTGACCTTTTGTGGTACTAATTTTCGTTGTAACGGCTATTTATCCTTTCTTTCATCAGGCGCCACAATGTACTACAACATGTCCAGACACGCCTTTGGTGATATACAGAGCAAGTTGTTTCCTAAATATTTCCTCAGCGGAGTTATCTTATCGGCCATTGCGCTAGCAACTTACTGTTTAATGAATCCTGTTGAGCTGTGGACTCGTTCTGAATTTTAT
Source organism: Zoanthus gigantus (assembly GCA_025331005.2). NCBI lineage: Eukaryota > Metazoa > Cnidaria > Anthozoa > Zoantharia > Zoanthidae > Zoanthus > Zoanthus gigantus. The sequence continues at coordinate 12,065 of JAOBBB020030996.1, read as the reverse complement.
CAGGTTAGTTCCTAGTTGTTGGCCGGTCCAAGCGATGACATACTTAAATTACAAGAATATGGTTTTTGCTGGTATTGGAGAGGTAGAGTGCTCCTAACAATTGAGCTATGAAGCCGAAATTGGTAGAGGCGGAGCATTTTAGTGGGTTCACATGGGTCCACCAATGTCACTCTGAGGTGAATCGAAGAACAATTATTGTCACTGAGTTTAAATTGTACCGCGTCGTAAACAATGACGTTATGAATGATCTTCGTGTGTGCAATTACTTAAGGCAATTGCGATAGAGAAGCTTGACAAAGAATCAAAGGGCTTTTTGTAAGCCATCTCATCCGGGGATTTTAAGTCATTTACTATTGACTATTAAATTATTACAACTTTTTATATATTTTTTTGCCTGTACAAAAACACTTTTCCTAAAAGGTAGAAATTCCAGGGATACACAAATGTTTCCTAGCTCGGAAATTGGATTTCATTTTGCTTCTGTTAACTCAAAGGATGGATAGCCTGTCATTTTAAAAAAAACAGCCGAGATCATCTTCGTATCCTCAGTCAATATATGCTTCGTTTTTTTTTTGTTTTCTTTTTTGCAGTGTCATTCCAATGAGAATGGCCTGAGAAACGAAGGTCCATATGTTGACAAAAGTCAAAAACTTTGGAAGCTTATTCAAAAGCTTCAGGTAACATTAACGCTGGAAAATAATCTACGATTCTAATTCGATTCCATAGTCAGACATTAAACTCAATAACTGTTGAGTAGACTTTACTCACACAAAGCACAATGTAAAGCCAGAGAGAAACCTGCCATGTTTGGTCGCTGCACATTTTAAATTTTTATAAGTGCTCGCCTCAGTCCTAAAAGCCGTGTTAACTATCTAGCTATCTGTCACTAGCCCCTGAAGAAAATAATGAAATTTGATTTTGTTCTTTTCACAGGTATCGGGACTTGCGGCGTCACTTTTTGCTTGTCTGCTAAACTACATCTATCTAGAGCCCAAAACACTTCTCTTAATGAACGAAAGATATTCCTACGAGAAGGCGCGTGGATATGGTCATGAGATTGGGCCAATAAACGACCCTTCTTTGAAAAAGGATGAAAAATACATTGAGATGACCCATCGCTTTGCCTGTGTGCACGGATTCTCATCAATGACAAACATCATTAGTTTTGCTGGCTGTGTCCTTCACCTCTGGTACCTTGCCGCCAGTTTGAAAGTCGCGTGATGTTTTGCAGATATATGTTTAAATTAAGCCAAGAGACTTCATAAACATACGGGCCAGCCATGTATACATGCGGACCATTTTGGTCAACGTTAATACCATGGAAGAGAACTACTGTGAAGTGCGCGGCAAGAATATGACAATTCCTAATAAGAGTATTTCTGAGTTTGGACCTTTCAAAAAAACATGAAATATTTATGAACAAAGAGGGACTGATAAAAGTATCGAATATACTATGGTTCTTTTCATTTCGAAGCTATTAATGATCTATTAGCAAACATAAAGATATCTGATCTCGTTGTAAAACAAAAAAATAGGAATTGAAAAATATCTGTTCGAGATCAAAGTTTTAAAAGTCACAACCTTTAACTCTATCGCAGAGCCTTTGTCAAGTGATGTCACGGCTGGTTGACTTGCGTGACAAAAGGTCATGGTAAATTAGTGGCAGCTTGTAGCCGCTGTCCCGGTTAAGTGACTTAAGTCAGATACAGATATTTTTCTATTACTATTATTTATTAATGATCTGGTGATATTTTACTTTTTTAGTTTCCAGCATTATGATTCATAATAAAACACCATCAATCTGATCACTAACTCCATAACTCAAGTATTTATTACGGCTACGAGTATTTAGTTCTGTTATGATCACCCAACCACAAAGCAAAAAATCTAATAGCCAATCAAAGAACAGAAAAATAATGACGCACTTACATAGAACTACATATACAGCAAAGGCAAAAAAATGGACAATTCTTTTCCTTAAAAACCGACTTCAAAATAGAGCTAACTTTTTGTTAATAAGTCTAAAAGTCGTACAATTTTTCCTGAAATCACAAATGTAATATCAAGACAAACTCGCATTGCACGGTTATTCGATTTTAAAATTGATTCATGCATATGGTTTCATATTTATCACATTCCAAGGCATTGATATACTTTGTGAAATGTTTTGTTCCTTCAAAAACTGATCCAGAGAGTAATAACCTAACGAGACTTCAGTTTGAGTGTTAACTGATTTTAAGCATTATTTAACATATTGATTTTATTATTGCTTGTAAAACTGTTTCACTTTCAGTTTGGAGCAATAAAATGTGTTGTTACTGACTCATGAAAGTATTCCTTTCTGTGCATTGTTGGAGAGCAAATTAAATGCATCAAGATCAGTGGAACACAACACTGTTTATTGAGTGCAATTTTAGACATAAGGCATAAAGCTGTCGTCTTGAGGGCGACGTTTATCTGGTTCTAATGAAAATCAACAATGCATTATTTTGCTTATGTTAATATTTACCGACCAAAGGTCTTGCAGCTCTGGCATCATTACATCTTCAGAAATCAATATTTTATAATATGTGATTAAAATGCTCGCGTACTATCTTTATTCCATAGTCCAGTTCATATGTGTGTAATTATCCTTTTATAATTTCTTGACAGATTTTGAATTTCGCAAACGGGACTTTAAAAACTTGTCAGCGATATGAATGCGCGTAGTTCTTTAGGAATTCAATTATTGAATAATCATCATTCTAACCACGCCGTTCCAGTGACAAGTAAAGTTGTTTCTCATGTTTACACTCGTACAGTAAGCATGGCTATTAACTGTCTTCCATACACAAATTCTTAAATCTAATACTTGCATTGGCTCTGATTATGGCGTTCAATGATTCGAGAACAACCCAAAAGTTTTTTTCTCTTGCCCAGCTGTTTCTAGGAGTGTCTATGATTGTTTTTGCAATCATAGACTACAGTGAAGTAAAATGGTGGACAAGTAAAACCGCTTTTGGCATTTGGACAGGCTGTTTGGTGAGTCGCTGATTTTCCCTCCTGTTTTCACTTAGATCGCGCAATTAACTGGATTTTCGTTTATAAGTAGAACTAGAGTTTATTCTGATCATAATAGTAGGGGATATTGTCTCATTTATTCATGAAGTAATATGCATCGTAGTAAACTTGCAACGCTGTCCTAAATTCTCTCGTCGTTACTGTAAACACAGCACTGTTACAAGCTGTCAAAATACCGACTTTCAAAAACTATAAATAAAAGAAGTTCAAATTCTTTAACAACAAATTTTATATTATTTTTAAAACATAAACGTCAACTGAGGGAAGGCGGAATTCGAGGGAAGGAAATACTTTGAATAGAAACCAAATTACCTCCACACTTTATGCTGCCTATACATACAGTTCGCTCTAACCCCATTGTACATCATTTTCATATTTTAAAACCAAGCTTTAAACTGTAAACATGGCCATAGTACACAATATAGTGGCTTCAAGTTAGCTACTAGCACGTTTGTGCTATCTATACATGAGTTCATCTTTATAGCCACATCCCACAAGCATTGCGCTTTTACCATTACTTGTGTTCGTTTTGGGAACCTGAGCCTGTTTGCTAGCTATAAATATGCCATGCTGATGAGGCCTAGAAATCTCGAAACAGCTGATAATTATAACTAGATCTAGCGGTGGCAGCTAACCCGCTCAGAGGTTAACCCTGGCGTTCTACTAAACGAAACAGCTGTCCCTGGCAGCTAGCAATCAGGCTCACTAATTTTTATGGTAGTTTAAAGGGTTAAAGCTAGCTACCAACTGGGCCATGGTGTCCAATATAGTGGCTTCAAGTTAGCTACTACCACGCTTGTGTTTACTATAATTGAGTTCATCTTTATAGCCACATCCCACAAGCATTGCGCTTTTACCATTGCAAGCTTAAAACTGCTAAACATTCGCACATAAAAATTGTAGAATTCACAATCGACAAATAAATTAGAGGAAGATAAAAGCGGTTTGCATCATTCAAACTGCAACCTGTTTCCTATCAGTCTCAAACATGCTTTAGGCATCACCATAACGCTAATGAAGGCGAACAAACTCGAAGCGATCGCACGTGGACAAAGTGGAGATTTCTAAAACAGATTTTTATTGGTTAAACCGAGCGCGACACAATAGTTTCGGAACAATCCAATGAGCTGACGCTTATAAAAGGGACTTAAGTGTAGCAATACGCAACCAGCCGGATTGTTTGTTACTGTTTCATCCTTTATCTGCCTCCAGCTCCTTGTGGAAAAATCAAGTAGCTAACTTTTAACCACTATGGGCACACAGTGGACATCTTAAAAAACCTTAAATCTACCGTAAATAAACGCAAGACTGAAGGTCAGTAGCCATGAATAGCTATTTAGACCTTATTAGGCCTTGTTAACATTACCCCTTAAATCTACCATAAATAATAGTGAGCCTGAATGTTAGCAGCCATGAATAGCTATTTATAGTTTCAAGGCAAAAAATGTTAATGAATGATAAACAACTAAATTTTGAACAATACTATCTAAATCAAGTTGACTTGTAAAAAGGCTAGCTTTTCAAGTGAAAGTTAGTTGTAATGACATACAGTGGAATAAATTTTGTTGATAAGATATTTACACAAATTTATACTAAAATCTATCTGCGAGCTAAACTATAAAAAACAGCTTTAAAAGTGTTGTGTTTTAATTAACATTTCAAAAGGAATCATGACAACAACAGTGCCAAAACATGCATAGAGCACTCAATGTTCAATTATTTTCGATCATTTGCATCGGTCAAAGAAAAAGGTGTTCGAAACGGTATGTCCTTATACCAATTAATTTGGAGATGACCAATCTTGAGTCGTCCAAATAAAGCGTCGCAGTTATAGCTACTTGACGACAATACCTACTGAACATAAGCTAGTTTGACTTGTGTTAGTTTTCTTTGCTTATTTGTTATAAAACTGTTTATATTGAGTTGAAAATCCACAATTTACATAAATGAGTGGTAAGTTTTGGTAGAATGTTTTGTGTAAAACATGCATGTACAATTGAGAACATTTCAGCAACTGCATGAAGATAGAAAATAATATAGCGTTGTCCCGGCCGCTGAGGCAGATTGTTCAAAATGCTTTTCGTTTAACTCACCTTCAACTTTCTGATTACATTGGTGTCACCAGGCCAAAGTTCTCGAAGTAAAAGTCGATGTACGTATTTTAACAAAAGTTCCACTCGTCGCGAAGACCAAGTTTAGCAACCTTGTTTCCAGGGTCTCTCTCTCCCTTTTCTGGAAGCGAGAGACTCTGGGAAAGAGGTCGCAAGTTCTAATTTTGGAGGGTTCGTTTGTCAAATATTTTCACAGCTTTCGGGACGAACCTATGTTTCCGCTGTAACTTCACGCTTTCGTAATCCCTCTATCCTTCTGTTTGTCCGCCGTGTGGGAAGTGGGAGCTAAACTGCGATGGTTCAGTGTCCCGTCCAGGGGGAGTCAAAGAATCTCATCTGCTTAACACTACAAAAACCGGAGATAAGCGCCGGCTCCATGGGCCACTTAACTTGTAAATGATTTAGCCTTGTCCACCGTGTACCATAAAGCAGCAATTTTTTTCCTTACAAACTTTAAGCGGCTACTTTTTTGCATTAAAGAAGCAAAACGAATACGACGTTAAAATTTTATATACACAATATTTCGGTTGGCCATACCAACCTTCTTTAGGTGTGCAAATGGATGATCGTTACGTGTAATTTTTTTTAAAAAGTGGTTTATAAGGAAATTGACAGGGCTGGAAGTAAAACAGAAGTTTCTCTGAGCTTTTCTTAGCCTGAATCGATATTTAGCAGCGTTCTCCACTTCTTTTGATCCATATATATATTTCTTTTGAAAGCCTATCAATAGTTGCCTCTATATGTATCTTTTCAGTTTTCTTCATCGACGTAGCCACATTTTCTGGGCCGGAAAGAAAATAATCTGCAGCATTGCATGATTTCTTGCTGCTTAGCTTAAAAATTTTATTTCTACGTTAATTTCTGCACTTGCGTAATATTTTTGACTCCATAGCCTTTGGTAAAGCTCGCCAGGCTTACAACGACCAGGCGTTATTTTTTAGCGCACACTGGCGGGTTCAACCTGATATGCATGGGCATCCAGTGGAACATAATGTTAGCAATAGTAAAGAACAAAATAATATACTGATAAGCAACAGTAAAATAATATAGCCGCATCAAGGTGCTCACCCAAAGAAAACTCACCCCTCCATGGTAAAAAACTCTTCCTGGCAATTTGTCTCAGTGGGGTACCCTACTGCTAATTTGATCAAGTATTTAAATTGTACAAAAAGATAGCTTACGTCACCGACCGCAATATTTTGTCAGCTCGTGTTCAACGCCTTTATAAAAGCAATTGGATCAAAAATGTGTTGTTTGAAAGGAATATTTTAAGGGGCCGATTACATACAGTTTTTTCTACCCCGTGGTTGAACTTAGCCCTGTTAAGCCTTAACCGGGCTGAAATTTTGTTTAATTACATGGACAATTTCAGCCCTTGTTTCTCATTGGAAGTTAAAAAAATGAGTAAAATAAAATAAATGGCTGGAAAAGTACGTTGAAATTAATTTGTCAGTGAACCAATATGCCGGAGTAAGAGCTCGAGCTTAGTCCGAGCTCTTAGTCCGAGCTAGAGCTTAGTCCGAGCTTCTTACTCATATTGGTTCACTGACAAATTAATTTCAACGTACTTTTCCAGCCATTCATTTCGTTTTACTCATATTTCATACATTTCGTGGCTGGTTGATCTTTTTAGATCCTGCGTGACGCGGCATTATGTTTACGTATTCATCACTTGCAGTCTATATTTTAAATAAGAGAGCGGGCCATTAGAAAAATTGCTAAATCACTAATTCTGATAAACTCCATCTGACTGTTTCAGTTTGCTAAACGGGGAATTTTGCATTCGTCTAATTCGCATTCCTCCGTTTTGGAAGGCCGTCACGACCAAGCATGCTCAAAACATTTCAGCCCTGGGTAGCAACAATTACACGGCAAAATTTTGAACTCAGGGGCTGAGTTCAACCCAGGTGTGAAATTTCAGCCCGACTTGCTCAAGCCTGGCTGAAATTTCAGCCCCTGGGTTGAACTCACCCCTTGGTTGAAAATTCAGTCGTGTGATCACGTATTTGATTTATTAGGGCTTTTGTATTATAGAGCTAACTTCAACCCCGGGGTTGAAAAAACTCCACATGTGCATGTAATCGCACCTGAAATCAAATGGAATTTGTCTTTTAAATATATGCATTGTAACTGAAACGATGACGCGCTTGCTAGTGAATGCAAAACTAACTTAATGTATTTTAGTTATTTACTTGTCAGAAACTTCATCTCTCTTCTGTTCTTGCAGCGATGAATTAAAGTTTTAAAACTCAAGTTAGTAAACTAAATTACCAAGGTTACAGATAATTTGCCTAAAAGTTCTGTGTCTTCAATTCAGGTATTTCTAACAGGAGCATCGGGAAATTTGTCAATCCGTCTGAGCTCTTCTATTTGGGTAAGCTAACATGAACTCTTTTTTAATGTGCTTTCTTTGCCCTATCGTTATAGGGTAATTTTATAGTTTTATGTTTTCTACCTAATATGTTCTTATTCTTCAGTCTATGCTTCAAAACCAGCAGAAACTAGTCATAATTTTACTTTGGGCACTGAGTACATTCGTCGCCTTCGGAAGCTATCTCCACAGTTAACATTCATGCTCAGATTTCAAGAATAAATGTCATCTGTCTTGATTAACCCTGTCAGAGTTAGCAGTTGGCGTACACTAACCAAATCTTTCTTTTATTGTCAACTTTCTTCTCCAAGGAGCTGTGGGCAAACTATTAAACCCGGTCGTCGAGTCTAACTGGAAATCAGGAAATTAAGCAAGTTTGGCCATTCTTTGCACTGTTAAAAAATCATTAAGGAAAAACTCATTGTGGAGCTTGCTTATCTACAAGAGTCTTTGACTCCCCCAGTACGGCGGGACACTAATCCATCACAGGTTAGCTCCCAGCAGACGCTGGTACTCATTTATCAACCTCGGAAGGATGGAAAGCTGAGTTAGCTTTGGCAGAAAAAAGGCCACACAACTGATCAAATCTCGGCCAAACCTGGGATCGGGCCCGCGTACTCGTAGCTAGAAAGTAGAGACCTACCAACTGCACCAACCCCGCAGTAAACAGTTTATTGCTAAGTAGAAATCTTTCACTTGAAGAAGCATCAAAAGATACCCATTTCATCAAAAAAAGACAAGTCAGACCAAAAGAAAGGAAAGTATGTTAACCACTAGCTAAAAATGTTTTGTGCTTTCACAATGTTATAACGTAAAAAGCAGTAAAGCTTGCTTCACACTAGCGACTTAACCGCAATCGCAAGAAAAAGGAAAATTTTGTTGCGCTTGTGTCAGAAATCTTCTAGTGTGAAGCGACAAAACGTAAGCGCAATCGCCAATCGCAAGACAAACACAAGAAAAACAAAATTTTCCTTTTTCTTGCGCATGCGTACCTACCTTGCGCTTGTGCTTACGTCGCTAGTGTGAAGTAGGCTTTAATGTGCAAGCTGCAACATTCTCTCTTTGTTTTTGATAACTGCAGAGCAGTGCGTACAGAGCTCTTAGCGGACTCTCAACCATGACATCATTTGCCGTTATTGTCGCTTACAGCCTGGCACTAGAAGAGGTCACACGTGACATGCGATTTCATAGTTACCAGCCTATATCTACTTCATCAACAAGGACAGTCACTTTACAAACTGGATCATTACTCACACAACTTGCGATAACAAGCACAATACTGGTGTTGGCAGTTATGGAGTTCATAGTTTCTGTTTGGTCTATTGTCTTGCACTGTTGGTCTAAAATGAGCTCAAACTTAAAGGTATGTTGTAAATGAAGCCCAACATTATAAGTAAGCATTTTAATTTATTTGTATATTTTATTCATTCATTTATACAGTCATTTGTATATTTTATCATTCATTTATTCAGTCATTTGTATATTTTATCATTCATTTATTCAGTCGTTTGTATATTTTATTCATTCATTTATTCAGTCGTTTGCATATTTTATTCATCATTTATTCAGTTGTTTTCATATTTCATTCATCATTTTTTCAGTTGTCTGCATATTTTATTCATCATTTATTCAGTCGTTTGTATATTTTATTCATTCATTTATTCACTCATTTGTATATTTTATTCATTCATTTATTCACTAATTTGTATATTTTATTCATTCTATTTATTTTACTAACTTACCTTTTGAGACAGGTTCCCGAGACATTCATACGTCATTCACTTTCCAAACCGTATTTTGAGAGTACCTTGCAGTATTTCTCGATACCTCATTGGTTTACAAACAATTAGAATAGTTCGGTCAAAGAGAAAAAATTGAAACTCAAATGCTCAATGTAATATGGATCCGTTTGACCGATATTCTAAATCTAAAGAATGTTCTAAATCCAAATATATTCTTAATAAATATCTAAATATCTTCTATGAATATTCTAAATATGTTCTATATAATTCTAAATATTCCATCATCCTTTTCTAAACCACCGAAAAACGCACAAGTACATCGTACAGTTTAGTCATGCAAAGTGCGGCTGGCAACTCGAATTTCTAATTTCAAATTATTTCCTTTGACCGAAATATGGTTTCAAAAGTGAATGACAAATCACTGACTCAGGAATCTTTTTCTTCCGTGTACTAACATCAGTGAAAAAAATAGAACTTCTAATTGGCAACTAGACACTAAAAAGAGGACAAAATATCATTGCGATGTTAAATAGGAAACTAAGGGCTTAAGGCGTAACTAGAATAATCAAGATTTTGTATCTGCACCTTACAATCATTTCAGCTTTTACTAACAGACTTGTTTTCCAATTCTACTAGCTAGAATAGTCAAGATTTTGTATCTGCACCTTACAACCATTTCAGTTTTTACTAACAGACTTGGTTTCAAATTCTACTAGCTAGAATAATCAAGATTTTGTATCTGCACCTTACAACCATTTCAGTTTTTACTAACAGACTTGGTTTCAGATTCTACTAGCTAGAGTACTATCGTAGTAATGCAGAGCTACAAGTTGAAATCTAGTTTCCAAAAAGGTCCATTACAATAGCCGAAAAGCTTGTGGTGTGGCTGGCGCTGTTGTGCTGACCAGGCTCCTTGGTTCACTCCTCGGCTGAGACGAGGTTTAAACGTTTATGTGGATTTTTCTTCAGCTGAATTAACACAGCTTTTCACTAAATTGAATACTAGTGTGGTGAATTTTATCCAGGGCTCACCAAGAACAAATCCATTCATTATTCCGAGCAATGGTGCTCCCTTATCCCTAGGTTTTGTAGTTTTAAGCGGAAGATCCCCTCGTGACGGGGCACTAATCCATTGCAGGTATAGCTCCCAGCAGACGCTAGCTGGTACTCGTGTACTTACCTCGCAAGGATGAAAAGCTCAGTCAGTTTTAGCAGAAAAGAAGATCACACAAATGTTCAAATCTCTGCACAACCAAGAACGCCTGCATGAAAATAATTACTAGCAATTTAATTTCATCTTCATTTTGTTTCTGGTGCATTGTTATTTAGTGTCAACATAGATGCACCGCTTCCAGTCCTTCTCCAAGAGTAACACAATACAAGGAGATGTTTTACACCCCTTCAGAGACTGTCATTCCATCATCTCAGGTGAACCAGGCAAAGATAAAGGCAAAGCCTCAGTCGGTGTCAGTGAAACACAACTTTGATTATCAAGTGAGTGCAGGTACTCGTGAGTACAGGGACTCGTGAGTACAGGGACTGTATGTAATGAATTAGAATCTAAATAAGTTTTTACGACTGAGGCCTAACTCGCCTTCATTTCAAACTGGGAATTAAATATGAAAATGGACATCAAGCTGCCAGAGTAGGCAACTTCTAATTTTTGTCGTATAATTGTGGTCTTAACAGCTTAGCATCATACAGAGGAATCCGTAAGACCATATCTAGAGTTGTTATACAATACTTTCTCGTATAGGACCGACCGTGCATTGAAATTCCATGTCTCATTGTATATTCACATAAGTCTTTAGGCCAGTCTTTATCCAAAAGCCTAATTGGCCAAGTCTGAAACAACACCATTTAGTTTTTCACCCTGTTGCGTTATTGTTTGTATATTTTTTCAAAAACTGGTTTTCACTTTTAGCTCTAGCGATACTATAGTTTCCAAAACGTTAAAATGACTTTTTTGATTCCTGAATAAGGACTCCCGAGAAAAAACACCCAGGCGCCAAGATGAAACTGGCAGTATTGGACCCAGTCCCCTAACAACCAAATGCAATCAATCACCTACTCGCTTTTACACGAGGGAGGTAAGACATATTTAATAGTACTATTAAGTTATTTCTTATTGTTTTTCTTGTTCAAATCGAAAATGGCAAAAATTAAGCAAGAGAGTTGGGAATGTTAGGAGTTAATACATTAAATAGTTTTCAATGACCAAAACATTGCTGCTTTGTATGTCGTACTTTTATAATATTTGTTCCAGTAAGCGACTAATTTCAGTTATTGTTGCTTTGTTTTCCTTTTTTTTAAATACTCACGTAAGCATAAAACTGTCGGTTTTACTCAAGACTTTTCTTTTTGGAAGATTATTAAGAACCAGTCTTTTCTTTTCTGTCATTAACAAAGCTGTGTTCATACTTTATCAACCCATAATATTCTTTCCTTTAGCCGATACATCCCACTGAAGCAACCGATCAGGGAAAAATTCAAGGAAAAGAAAACGATAAGCTAAAGACTTCAGCCAGTCAAAAGATCCTTCAGGGAAAAAGTTACAGTAATGGCGGCGCTGCTGAGAAGACCTACATCTAACTGTTCTAACTGAAACGACCTTGGAATGTACAAGTAATCATTTACTTCTGCCATCAAACAACAGAACTACAGAATGAGTCTGCGTGTACTAAAAAAAACCTTGCTTCCATAATATTTTCTTTCTGGCAGCTTTTCCTGCCGGATGGCGTTCAGTTAACGCCACTATTATCCTCCAAAAACCATACGTCG
>JAOBBB020030939.1:0-15157 GCA_025331005.2 Zoanthus gigantus | reverse complement strand
ACATGGAGATCGCAAGTGGAGAAGGAGAGTAAGAGTGTTGGTTTGAAGAAGGAGGATGCAAAGAATCGAGCAAGATGCAGAGTGGGGTAAATCCGGCCACCCTCGTTTACAGGGATAAAACTGGATCAAAACTGGATTGATGATGATGATGATGAATGAGTTAGTGTGGGTTCCATGGGCAACTGGGTTGTAAAGGATTTAACTTAGCTTAATATTATTTTATTGAAAATTAATTTTTTAGAATTTAATTATATTAATATTAATGTATAACTTTTAAAATTTCTTTTTTTTGTGTTAAGTCTCAATCACAAAATCCAGAAACACCAAAAGAAGAGCCAACAATATTTCATCATCGCCTTCCAAAAAGGGTTGAAATGAGCATCAGTGAGGAACAGAAAGAAACCTTGATTCCAACTGTCGCTCACAGTAGAAAACAAAGTGCACGTTTATTAGATGCTGAAGGCCGGAACACTATTGTTGAACTAGTCAAATCTGTTAACCCTTACTGTGTGTTTGCTATTAAACGAAACCAAGTGAAGACTGAAAATTCCAGGAAGAAGATGGCACCATTCTTTAATGGCAAACTAAAATGTACTTTTCACACCTGTCCTGTTACAGCAGCAGTTAAAATATGGGATGAAACAAGAAATAGTGTTGAGATTTTGTTTGAAGGACAAATTACTCATTCGTCAAATGAAGTGTTCGGCTTGAAGAGACCTCATGGCACAAAAACTAAGCAAAACAGACGAGGAATTAAAAGACCAAAGCTTGAGGTACAGTACAGATGTCTAACAATATTGAGTTTTCCTGGGCCCTGTTGTTCAAAAGGTCATAATTACATTATAATTAGGTTTTTGTATGGACTAGTAATTTTGATCCAGCTGATCATGTGATGACAAGACTTTAAAATCATAAAATTAGCTTTAAAATAAGTGTAAGTTGCAGGAAAATTGTTTTAATACAGAGGTGTGGACTCCAACCCTGGTACATATAATAACAGTTACTTTTAATTAGAAATGTTAACTCAAAAAATGCAAAGTTTGAGGCCAAACAATGAATGTATTAGAAATCTTCTATTCACCAAATCCGATATTTGGGATCAAAAGGGTATAAAGAATGATATTAATCAATTTCATTTTTCATTTCATAGGCTTTTTAACTCACTGATTAAACTAACAAAACCTAAGGATTTTGTTCAAAAGGTTGCCTAGTAACTTAATACCAGTTTTTACTGACAGACCACAGCATCATCAAGGGACAGTGGAAGTAGTTTTGTTTGTAAAGAAGATCATTGTGGCGGCAATTGTGCAAGTTTTCATGACTGTCAGTCAGGACTAGAAAGTGACAAACATGAACAATCATCACAAGAAGAGACTGTGCAAGGCTGTTGCCTTAAAGAAGAAATAATTAGCGAAGGAAAGGTAAGTACTATGTTTTTTCAAAGTGTTATTTTTTACACACAGCCTGGTTTTGGCCAGTGATCAAAACAGTTTGCATCATTGGTGACCATGGTCTGATAAACAGTTTTTTTAGTTCAACCTGTTAGTTTTGCCTGTTGCCTCCCCCACCCCCCCCTACACACACACACATTCACTCAGATAAATGCTCCTAATTTATAAGCACTCAATCATTTTAAGAACTACTAAATTAAAGTACCCTACTCAAATACAACACCTATTGAGTGTTGATACTGCAATTAGATGTTGAGATCCTCCACTCAATATACTAGGGAACCAAACTAAAACTAGAAGCAATCAGAGATTAATGAAGTGCATTTCAAAAACTGGCTTTGTTTGTGCTGCAACTGGAACACACACTTTGCAGCTGCTTTATTAGAGAAAGGGGCTTCTAAGAGAAAGAGTTGGTTTAAAATATTTTTCAGTAGAAAATAATAATCTAAAGGAAGACCGAATTCTCTACCAACTTATGACAAGTGAATGTAGAATCCTGTACTTTTCTAGTGTAGTTCTCGAACTTGTGAAAATCCTCAACTCTCAACTGCATCATGGGTTTTCACTGATCCATTCTCAAATTCTACCAAACATTCAAACATTGACTAGGCTGTGAAGGCACAGAAAAAATGTTGTTTTTTTTTTTTGAAAAAAAAATGTTTATTTATTCAGGCTCCTGCAGGGGAAGGTGGTTCTGAAACAAGCCAAATGTTTTACTGCAAGCTACCTGAGTGGTGCACTGCTGGTATACCAGAAGAGAAAAGGCATACTTTGACTCCAATGCTTAACCCAGGTGGCTATCGAAGTTTCTCAAGGGATGGACAGAATACAGTCGTAGAAGCTGTGAACACAATTAACCCCTTCTGTGTGTTTGCTGTAACACGAAATCGTGTCAAGTCAGAACAGTCGCGAAAAAGAAACTGTGTATTCTTCTATGGAAAACTCAGGTGTTTATTTCCAACATGTCCAGTGAAAGCAAAGATAAAAATAAGAGATGAAACTTGCCAGTTTGTTGAGATCCAGTTCGAGGGACAAGTAACTCATTTATCCAGTGCACTGTTTGGTTTAAGTAGCTTACAAGGAAGAAAAGATCGAAAGCGTTTAACATTTGGCAAAGGTAAACAGGAGGAAAATTCATCTGAACTCAGTCATTTGGTAAGATTCTAACATATAAACTTACCTGCTGTTGCAAGCTGACATTTTGTTTTTCATCTTGGTTTATATTGTATTAGTAGGTTAATCATTAATTTTTTGATTTGATGAATAAATATTGCTCAGTCAAGTGAGACAAAAAAAAAAAACTTTAGTCAATCTTTAATTTTAAAGATTTTAATTTGTTTTATCCATCTTAAAATATAATAATAGATGTCTTTAAATATGGTTAAATGTTTTTATCGTATTTAATACAGATACATCCTGAACTTAGGAAACATGATTTCTTTGCTGCATCAGATGATGAACATTCTTAAAAAAATGTATTTTATTAAATGCAGCCTTAAATTTTTAAATTGATTCCACTTTACAAGATTAAGAATTTTTAGACATTTGATATTTGATAGAGATTTGATAAAATAATAGAATTTACTACATGGAAAAAGAGTAATATTGATTTTTAAATGTTTGTCATAAACTGTATGAGCTTCCTGAATAGATGTATCTCACTAACGGCGTTACATGTTCATGTATACACAAAAAAAGGGAAAGAATACGTCAGAGTTGTTTATTGAAATGATCTTAGAGATTCTGACCTTATAATGAGCATAAAATTATCATTCATTTTACTTACCAGCTGAGATTAAGGTTAAAAACTAATTAAGATTTAAAGTGAGTAATTATTAATATTTAAAAGATCGTAATAATAGCAATATTGATAAAAATTGTCCGTATTTTTCAATTTTTATTAATATTTAATAAGCAACCATCGTTCACTGTAAAAAATCCGCACCTGCAAGTGGTCAAAATCGATCACGTGGTTTCGGTCTATCTGTCACTAACCAACACGGCCCTGCATAAAAAAATCATTTAACTACTGTATGGCTGAGTCTTCAAAAAATTCAAACCACAACTTATGTCAACCAAAATAATTTTAATTGAGGTTTACTTCAGCGAAAATTGTCCTTTATCAGAGTATACAATCAAGTTATTTAATTTGGCGGGCTTTTTTGGTGCACGTCCAGCAATTTTCCCGCCTTTTAGATAAGTTTGAAGTTTGTGTTTCTTGTGAAGCAGTTTGGGAAATTTTTGACCAGTTTTTCTGTTAGTCAGATTTCTCATTCATTATATCACCAGCGCGTGGGTTTATTTGTAAACAAACTACTCACATCCAGTAACTAACCCTTAAATAATCGAAACACTTGATTGTGCGTTTACTGATTAACTTACTATCATGAACTCTAGCCGAAATAGTTCCATATTTGCTGAATTTAAAATCATCCTGATGGTCTGTCAAAACCTCAAAATATTAACCTTTTTGCAATTCACGTGATACACGTGTTGTTTTCAACTGTTTTAAGATTTTTAAAGGGTCTAGAGCTGGATGCATTTGAAACTTAAACCTCAAAAAGACTAAGGTTTAAGTATTATTCTTATTAACATTAATTCATCAGATGCGTTTGTGTCTGGGTCATGCACATTATAATCAACAATTGCTCTGGATTTATTTCTAGTTTACACTTTTCCCACTAAAGATAATTGATTGTACCGCGTTGGATGAGGGCGCTCCAAATATTAATTGTTTGAACTTTAATTCTATCAGTGTAGATTAACTAAATAAAAAATGTTTTTAATTGTTTGTATATATAAAAAGGTTCGCTAATTCTAATTTTAACGATCCAAAAATTGATAGAATCGGCTAACGTTTTAGATCTCATGTAGAAAATATTTTATGAATTTTGCTTATACACGCCAACATACAAATATGCTTAGTTTTTCCGCCAAACAGTTTTTTCATTTAAATATCCTTTTCGGTTGAATGTTTTTTTTTTGTTTGTATACTGTTCCATCCAAAACATTTTCCAAATGAAGGAAAATATCAGGTTAACATGATTTACAATGTTTGTCAGAGGACATGCTGCAGCTGACACAAGCGCCAAGGATGATCATTTAACAGCAGAATTGCAGTCACCTCTTGGTGTCATACCTCACCAGGTAGGAAATATCTCTCCTTTTCTATTTCCAAGTATCGGTTTGTGCTAATGGCCGTTTATTCTTGAAGGCATGCAACGCAAGAGATCAACCCTTTCTACCGATTGTTGTTCAAGATGTGATTGACGCGCTATGTAAAAGACGTAAAAAAAACACAAAGAAACAACCCGCCGCACTCCAACCAGTGGCGGGAAAATTTCCCGCCAATACATTACGGTGGATGTCGTGTAAAAGAAGTCAGAGGTTAACCCCTTCTACCGATTGTTGTTCAAGCGGTTGTTTTTATATCCCGCTTAAATTTGTGCTGTACATTGAACAGGAGAAAATTTACATTGAATCAAAGATAGAGGTCACTTGAATTGATGCTTCTTTGCTAGCACTAAAACTCAATGTTAACCAGAAATTCTTTGATTATTCACCACTAGAGTTGTCCAGTTATAAAAATGAACTAGTGTGCTGTTTGGCAGTATAACCAACAGTATGGCAGCTACAAGGCAGAACTTTACACTTTAAAAATAATTTAAACATAAATTTTTATTTTGTGCACATATTCTTATTCTGCATGAGTCCTGTTCCTTAATGGTTATATGAAACAAATTGGTTAAGTTAGACAGTGTGAGGTATATTTTAAAATATGTGATTAACGCGCTATGTAAAAGACGTAAAAAACACATAGAAACAACACGCCGCACTCCAATCAGTGGCGGGAAAATTACAGTGGATGTCGTGTAAAAGAAGTTCTTTAAATCGTGGCACGTGATATAAAACTCAAAAGGCATTAGCTTTACTGCTGTTCCTTGTAACGGCAAACCAGAAAAGACGTTAAATTGTTGATGAAGCATGAAATAAGAAAAGTAAATTCGTAACATGAAACTTGTTTCTTTATAATTGCTACGTTTCGATGTTGTCATCACGCGGCCATTCGCAAATAGAAATAAAGGGAAAATAGTGTATTAGTGTATGAATATATAAACTGTTTGGTTTGGAGATACAGCCCGTTCGACAAGAATTGTGAAAAAACACCAGGAGGCACGAGTAGTTAAAGCGAAGTAGATTGAGTCCTTTTATCATCAAACTGATTTTCAGTTTTTTTTTTTTTTTGAGAACTAGAGTAGTGTTCCTTGCCAGTAGTACAAAACTAAAATGATATAATTTTATGTTTAAAGTAATTCCAGAAAATGTTTTATGTATGAACTCCGCCTTTTAGCAGATGAAAGGGAAAATAGTTTTTGCAAGCAAAATTACGATAGAATTAATTTCCATTCAAACAATAGCCATTGTTTTACACACTTCACGTGTAATAAAACGTCTTTCTTTCGGAATTTTCAACTACATTTCCTTATAATATTTTTTTGTGATAAGAATCAATAAGTTTAAAAGTTTTCAGTGTTTCCGGATGACGTTGCGAAGTGCTGTATAAAGGAATTTAATTACAAGTAACCAGCAAACAGATAATTTTCTGAGAACGCATACACATGCTGATTCTGGTTGAAATATAAATTTTGTGATATTCATAGAGATGCAGTTAAAAATTTGATCAATGCATTTTATGTTATCGCTAGCAGTTTTTGAAAGGCTGGAATCACATATCAATTTGAGTACTACTGCATCGTCTTTTCGAGTTACTCATTTAATGCCAACGAGCCAGCCAAGCCAAGTGGCTAGGCGGCAGTTCATAGAGCCTTACGTACTTGGTGTACAGTTTCAGCGTAACTAGAGTTAAAACAGTAGCCATTCTTTGAGTATATGTAATCGAACCTTTACGAGTTCAATATGGAATTAATTTGCACGAGTGTGTTTTAAAAAGAATCAAAATTCCTTGAGCCCGTTAGGGGGAACGCAATTTGAGCTTTTTAAAACACACAAGTGCAAATTAATTCTATATTGAGCAAGTAAAAGGTTCGATTACATGTTAATCATATATTGAAAAAAATATAAAAAAATGGCGGTGAAAAAACAAAACTTGACAGTGACAACGTGACAATTCATGCCTCAATCGTTGTCATACAAAATTCTACATTTTGATTGGCTTGTGACAATTCATGCGTGCACGGACAATTCATGCCTTCATCGTTGTCATAGAAACTTCTGTATTTTGATTGGCTTATTAGCTTTGAGATTGTAATTGCACGAAATTACAAATTTCTGCACGGAATTACACTTTTTTGCACAGAATTACAAAGTAATTGCACTGCCCTCGACCAATCAGAATCAAGTAATTTTTTCATGTATATGATTAATGAACTAACGCATTCTCAGTAAAGATGTCAAGTATATAATGGCCATTGAGTTTATTTAAGACATAAAAAGTAAATCTTGGAATAACACATAAGATACTAAGATGTTTTAAAAAGGTTTGTTGGTTTGATTTAAAATATTTAAAACTAAACGGTTTTAACTTAAAAATCATCTTCAGAGTTAACAAAACTACTAAAATTGAAAAGGCTGTGCTTTCTTTAAAAGTTTTGCTATTTGCATAATCAAGTGATACCAATTTCCTTAGGGAACACTTTCAGTTCGTATGATTTCACTTGTTTGTTTAGTTCACCATTATACTTAATGTCACAGTTGTTACAAGTTGCTTTCTAGATGACGTATGAATTGTGTTTATTATGGTCTTTTAATTTGAACAATGACTGGATTTTGCGTGTTTGCTAAATAATAAAGTATTTAAAGTTGCCATCAGTGTATGAATTTAGTTTACGAATGAACTTCCGGCTGTTTAACTCAAAAAGATAGTCTTATCCCAACATAAACAGTTTACAAATTGATAAGTTTTACAGTGTAGTGAGAAGAATTTTGGAACTGGTGTTTCGGACTGTAGTCCTTTGTCAAAGTGAATGTGTGGGAGATAGTAATAATAATAATGATAGATGATGATGATTACAAACTTTCCACCAGGTGGCTTTTCTAAGCCAGAAAAGAAAATAAAGAGGTGTTTATATAGCAATGTAAAGCAAGATAACGCAAAAACATAGGTATGTAAAACACAAAAGGAAATAAAAGGATAGAGATGCGTGAGAAAAAAAATATGCTAAAAAGACAAAAATGTTCCCGGACAACAGAAGGTTTTAAAATAGAACGTGAAACGTTTATTTATCCTGTGGATAAATGTGCCCAAAGCATTAGTGAGTCGCATTTCTTTAGTTTTGCGACAATCATTTCGCCGTTGATAGAACGAATCGCATCAGAAATCACCTTTATGACATACTTAAGAACGATATATTTAACCTCTCGGCATTTTAATGCTTCTAATCATCCAGTTTCTAATTTTGTTGCATTCGGTCTATCTCATCAACAGCGGCAACGATTGTCGCAAAACTAAAGAAACGCGGCTCATTCACACTTTGGGCACTCCGGCTTGATCTCCACGTGATAAATAAACGTTTCACATTCTATTACCCTTCTGTTGTCATTTACCTTTACACCTCTATCCTTTTATTTCCTTTTGTTTTTTACATACCTATCTCATTGCGTTATCTTGCTTTGCATCACTATATAACCACCTCTTTGTTTATCTCGCATGCATTCACTCCGACGAAGGACTACAATCTGAAACGTTAGTTCCGAAATTCTCCTTTCTACGTACAATGTAAAACTTATCAATCTATAAAACTGTTTCTGTTGAAACACCGACGCATCATTCCATTTACCCCAACATTAGATTTTTCATCAAACCAGACTGAAATGATGAGTTCATTCTCCTCTCTATTTTCTAATTCTTTGATCGTAGGAAAAACTGATGTCTAAAATTTATGACTGTATAATTATATGTATGTATATCTTAGGTAAGGCAGCTGGAAAGCCGTTTGAATGAAATGGAACACATTAACAAGGTAATGTGAAGAAGTTCAATATTACAGTTTTATACGTTCAAGGAGAACTAAACCCTAAAATTGACTTTTCGTCGTTCGAACATTTAGGCATCGTAGAAAAAATATATGAAGTTTTTTTAAGTTGTTAGCCGAGCAGTTCAAAAAAATTCGATGTTTTGTAACGAATTGACAAGATTTGATTGGCGGCTGAATATGAGATGTCAGCGGTTGTTTGTGACGTAGGTTACGATACTAGAATGATTAAAAAAAAGGAAAAACATGGTTACTGTGCGGCTTTTGGCTGCTATAAAAGAAAAACAATTTCACAAAACATAGATCGCCCAAAAAATATCAAGATTTCGAAACACACTGCCATATTTAAGCTCTGAATATCGTAACCTACGTCATACCATACCGCTGACAATCTCATTTGCGACCATGATACCAAACCTTTTTTAGAGAGTTTTCATAGTTTCTATATTTAATTTCTCTATGCAATTTGACTTTAATTTTAAAAAAACTTCACAGAGTTAATCTACTATACCAGTAGATTCAAACAAAAATAGGTTAGTTTTAGCATTCAGTTCTCCTTTAAGCAATAAAGTAACAAAAAATCTAGTTATTAACAATAACACTTAGCACCATTTCACTCATTCTACTCACACTGCTTAACCTCTATTTTAGTAAAAAGGACTCAATTTGAGTGTACCTTATGTTGTATCAGGGAGCATATACGCATTTATCAAAGATTCAAGTACCGTAGGAATTTAAGGTGAAAAGCAAACCACCTATACATCAAAGTGCATGACGTTTGTGGCATTTCGGCAACTTGCAATTTGAACTTTATTCCCGGTACAACAATGACTGCAATGTCTGATAGTTTGGATGATTTTGAATGAAAATTGCAGGGTTAAGTGAAATCATTTACGCTAAAGTTTCACCTTAGGTGAAAACAAGGTTCTTAAACAAATGTTCGCAATATAGCTCTGTAAATGGGATATATTCTATTCACAGTTTCACCTTATTTTCATTTACTAAATCTTATTTAACCGTTCCTTTTTTCTAATAACAACAAAATGCAATTTGTTTTTAAGCTGTTGAATCTGAACTAGGCATGGACGGGAGGCTCTTTTTCTTGTTTAAATATCTATATAAAAAAAACTTTTCAGAAGCAGAATCCTTTGAAAAAATGGAAAAATTAATAAGCCCAAAAATACTAGAGTTAGAAATCCTAAATTCTAATTGCGATGGGGCCTGTGCAAGCGTTTCAGGAAGAGTACGGTTACCGTTAACATTAAGATCGTGGAGTAGCAAGACTATCAAAGTTTGTTGACGCGGACGATTATAAAAATGCTCTCCAAGGTTTGGCCTGAGATCAACCTGCAGCAAACGATTGGGCTGTATAGATTCATACGAACAAAGGTCCGTTTTTACTGTT
The DNA here is from genome assembly GCA_025331005.2 of Zoanthus gigantus. Taxonomy (NCBI): domain Eukaryota; kingdom Metazoa; phylum Cnidaria; class Anthozoa; order Zoantharia; family Zoanthidae; genus Zoanthus; species Zoanthus gigantus. Next base: position 5,309 of record JAOBBB020030939.1, on the reverse strand, counting down.
GTAATGCTCCAGTAAGAGTGCACTAACAGCCTTGCTTGAAATGAAGCACAGACGACCATGGCTAAACCGACAATAGAGGCTTTGCATGGTCACGTGACTCAGGAACACTTGAAATATTTGACGTTCTGACGCTATTGCTATTGACCAGTGCTCTTGCGTAAGGTGTTGTTGTAGATGGCATGGGCGAACTACCATTGCTCGATAAACCATAATAATAAACGATTTTTATATAGCGCTTAATCTTGAATCTCTAAGCGCTTTACAAATAAATACAGTTTTTTTAACAGTTGAGGATCTTAGATAGTCCGCAATAGCGGCTCACGTATATTAACAACTGTAAATGCCCTCTCATTGAAGAAGACAGACCACAACACCGAGATCGCTACCCTGCTCTTTTCGACAAGTGCATGGGTTCTTCTAAGTCCCCCGATAGAGTGTCGCGAGACTGGACCTACGGTTTAACGTCCTTATCCGAGAAGACGTGAAGGTCTAACCATTTGCAGATATTAGAGCAAAGGCAGCACCTTCTCCTCAATTATTTTAAGACCCTGAGTGTTGGTCCAGCCGGGAATTGAACCCGAGCCTCCTGCACGATAGACTGGTACCTTACCAACTGGGCTAACCAGGCAGCGGTGTTAACCAGCCGCTCTAACCAATTGTGCTTGTCTAACTGGGCATCTCCTGGAAACGATTTACAGTAAGCACAGTGATGGCGTTAGGCTGCATCTGGTTTTTAATAGATTTGATATCGCTCTCTTTGAAGCCTCCATGACCAGATTACCAGGCCCCCTGACCAGATTAGCTTTTTAGTTATTTCAGAGTTGATAGGGCTTCTGATAGGGTGCGATAAAAAATCAGAAATTGTGCGATATTTTTAGGGTAGATTGTGCAATAACAAAGGACTATTATGTGATAAATTATGCAATTTATGTATGCGATTTTTTTCTCAACTGGTTTCATAAAAGTTTATGCAGTAAATGCTGTACCTCTCCAAAGATTAATAAGCTACACTGAGATTTCATTGGATTTAAGCAATTTTTATGTCAGTTATTGATCTAAAAAGCAGCAGTGAAAAAAATGTCGGCATGATAAATTTGTTAGTAAAGGGAACAGTGTTTGATTGTACAATAAAGTACGTTTGATGTTCATTTTTTCTGTAGGATCTTACTGAACACAAGTATACTGCTGAGTCCACTGTCAGAGAGCTGAGAATGAGACTGGAAGGAACAGAAAAGGTAAGGAAGAAGTTGATAGCATTCTTCTGACAATGCCTTTATTATTTATTTTCCAATACAGCTACCCCTCCCATGGAGGATTTTTAGCTGGCCTTTAGCTGTCATGGTAATAACACGAAAATAATTTAAAGCTAATGCATATTCAAGTGTTTGTAAATGAAAAGTTAAATCAGAAAAAAGGTTCCCAACTTATCATTTTATCTTTAACATTGAAAAAAATTGGTACTAGCTTTACTGTGTCGGTTTGACAGTGTCACGTCAGCACGCACAGATACATTGCATGGCTGAGACAACTCATAGTTAATACATACATACATGTTTTATTTCAGTACCATAAATTTCAAATTAATTATGACATTTATCAATAAAAAAAGAACAGGCTTACAGGTACTAGCTATCTACAATAACCTTGTGGTTAACCTAGGTACTAGCTATCTACAATAACCTTGTGGTTATCCTAGTTACTAGCTATCTACAATAACCTTGAGGTTAACCTAGGTACTAGCTATCTACAATAACCTTGTGGTAAACCTAGGTACTAGCTATCTACAATAACCTTGTGGTTAACCTAGGTACTAGCTATCTACAATAACCTTGTGGTTAACCCAGGAAGATAGCTTTTTAATACAATTAAGAATATAAAGTTTTTCGTTATGTTGATTTGTCTCAGTCTTCAAACCTCATTCACCATTTCTGAAGGCATATACGCTTTACTTTCACATTACTTTCACTTGTGTCAGGACCTAAGACAAACTAAGGAGAAGCTGCTGGCACTAAAGCAAGAAAAAGCCAGACAGGAATCAGAGCAGGTTGAACGAGACAAGACCCTTTCTCATCTTAAAACGCATATAGCAGTGCTGGAGCAAGAAAACCAAGACAAAGATAAAGTAAGAAGATAAACTGGAAAACTTAGGCTAGACAAAAAAGATTTTAAAAAAATTAAAAAAGTTTTAAAAAAGTGTTAAAAACATTTAATAAAAACAAAAAAAAAATTAAAAAAGACTTAAGCTAGACAATATTTCTGCTCTCTCATTCTATCGAAATTGGAACATTTGTGTGAACTTCTTTTCCACCAAAGCCGTGTCGGGGGGGGGGGTCTATTATAATCTGGCAGTTTGACGGTTAGACCCTTTTTTATCTGTTGGTTTACGGAAAAACGCAATGGTGAGAGCAATGTGTGGTGCAAAACTGAGGAGAAAAAGAGGACAGAAGACGTAATGGAGATGTTGGGATTGAAGGAAACAGTTGTTCAGATGGCAATGGCAAATGGAGTGAGACGGTACGGGAATGTGTTGAGGAGGGATGATGGGCATGTTTGAGAAAAGCGTTGGAGTTTGAAGTGAAGGGTAAGAGGAAGCGAGGATGACCAAAGAAGACGTGGAAGACGCAAGTGGAGAAGGAGAGCAAGAGTGTTGGTTTGGAGAAAACGGATGCCATGAATCGAGCGAGATGGCGAGTGGGAGTTGGAGAGATTGCTGCCAAAGTGGGGTAAATCTGGCCACCCCCGTTTAAGGGGATAAACCCGGATCAAAATTGGATTGATTGATTGATTGATTGATTGATTGATTGATTGATTGATTGACTGAAAAAACACTTTTGACTTAACATTGTAAGACCTAAACAAAAACTGTTCCATTTTTAAGACCTTTTCAAGGCCTTAAAATTTTAATCAAAAATAAAACTCTTTAAGGACCCACGGGTGCCATGTAATGCACAAAGGTTGCACGTTGAAATGTGCTGAGCTGGACATCTGCTTAACGTCGATCAACTTCCTAATACGCTGCGAAAAGCTCCACTTTTGTAGTGACAATAAAGGTTCAGCCTTTGATACCGATCTTTTTCTGTTGGCCAATCTTGTGCATAGTTGAGAAAATCAAAGGGCTCTTACAGTCAGCTCATTCATATAATGGACTATAATATTAAACAGCTTAATGATTAAATCATAATTTTTTTCAATTGTTTAAATATTAACTTGTCTTACAAAGTAAGAAAAAGGCATTATAGACAATTTTAAGTTAAAAAAAAAGGAAAAAATTTAAAATAAAAAAAGGTCAGTACGGGCCTCGAACCAGGTCCGTGCACACGAAAGTCAAAAGTTCTACCATGGAGCCACGCTCGCAGGACACTTTCACTTCCATCTACGGTCAATAATTTCCCTCCACAAATTTCCGTCTACAAACAATGCTATTGACATTTCACCCCCACGATAGTCAATAATTCCTTGCGAATGAGCTAAAAAAATCTAAAAAGGAAAAATTAAACAAGAAATAGTTTTTTAAAGACAATTTTGCTGTTAATGCTTCCATTCTAAATGCCTAAGCTTTCTAATACCTCATCATCCCGGCGTAATTTATATCTCCATACTATAAATCCTGATAGACCTTTTTCTGGCCAGTATTTCACAACCTGCAAGACAAATATTTAAATCAATTATCAAACACTATAAGCATTCAAAAAGTAGCAATTACCAAAAATTCCTGCCCAATTAGTAAGAGACTTGAATATCTGAGTGACCTTCTTTACCACCAAAAATTGTTTAATGGCGGCGAAGTTGGCGCAGTTGTAAGATCTCTGCTTTTTGACCACAAGGTCTCTAGTTCGCTCACTGGCTCTGCCAAGATTTGAAATTTTGTGTAACCTCTTTCCCACCAAAGCTGACGCAGTTTTCCATCCTTCCAGGGTAGGTAAATGAGTACCAGCGTCTGCTGAGAGCTAACCTGCGATGGATTAGTATCCCATCCAGGGGGAGTCAAAAACTCTCATCCCCTTTACACTACAGAAACCGGAGATAAACGCCAGGTCCATGAGCCACTTGGGTCGTAAGGGATTTCACTTAGCTTACCAAAAGTAACATTACGAGAAACAATATAGTATGTGTTGTAATTAAAATCATACTAATTTCTATAACAATTAAAAAACTGACCTTATATAATCCATCATATCGGTTGCCCTCCTCAGGAGCATACTTGGAATGTTTCGCTAATTTGCTACTTCTTACCTATCAATTCAAGATATGTTTAATGTTACTGAGGGTTATTGATTGACACAGACTGTAAAATCAATAATGGGTAAAACACGCGAGGTGTGCATTTCTTCTTTTTCTCTTCTAAAGCACCTACAGCATCATGTTTTCCCGCAGGGGGAGATGTAGGGTGTTTAAAGAAACAATCCCATGTCCCTCTGAGAGTGGGAATTTTGATTGCAAAAGTTAACCCCCAGTTTGGCTATTTAAATGTACCGATAAAAAGCAAAGTAATTAGCTTTCCAAATACCACTGATTATTATAGCACTGATGTATATTAACACGTAATCAAGATAATACTTCCATTTAGAATGATATGAAAGGTCCGGCAAATCAAGTAATATTGGGAATGCAAATTTGTTGTGCCATAAAATTTAACAGCTTAAAATACTATTGCGCAGCAAATAAAACCAGGAATACATATTAATTGTGAACTTTTGAACGTACAGATTGACTGTGGGCTTTTGAAAGAGTTTGTTAGTTGATTATTACTTTTGAGGCTGCTCAATAACTACGTCATTAGGTTTTACGTCAGTTTTAAACACCCCCTCCATCTTTGTCATCAGTTATCATCAGCAAGCCTACCCCCCCCCCCATCCCGAGAGCCAAGTCTTGATGAGAACTTTGTGCCTAAGCTAAAAGACATTTCTCCTTCATTGATGGCAAAATCTTTATCAACTCCCCCACCCCCCATATAATCAACTGTTATCCAACTAGGTGCTCCCCCTTCCCCCTAGTTGATGACGTAATCTTTGAACATCCCTATTTCCATTACAGCCGAGGTTAACAATTTCTTTGTAGCATGCAAAATTAAGTGTCTAATATGTTATTAAATGGTAATTAAATGGGTTATCATCAACTTGTAGTTCGGTTAGTGGCCCGTACAAGGTCTTCCACACGTCTTTTTCGGTACGAAACGTCACGTCTTGGGGAGCCCGTCGAATACTCCGATGGTACGAGGCATTGTACCCACGCACTAGATCGGGTAAGACGTCGAGATACTTGAGGGTATTGGCCGCTGTAAAATACCGATACATTCGTCCTTTGAGCGT
>JAOBBB020030873.1:0-15165 GCA_025331005.2 Zoanthus gigantus | reverse complement strand
CTCATCCGCTTAACACTACAGAAACGGGAGATAAGCGCCCGCTCCATGGGCCACTAGGCTCGTAAAGGATTTGGCTTATACTAAAAGGCTTATATTTCATCACAAGAGCACTCCAAAGCAAGTTCGTATGCTTCTTTTAACTTATTGGGGTGATCTTTTTCTCAAGATTAAAATCGTTTGGTTAGTCTTATTTTAACTCTCTTATGTTTTTCACCTTAAGCATTTTCAATATTTGAACTTTGATTTTTGCAACCTTATATTATGAAAAGAGACGCGCACGCTAATGAAACAAATAACCTAAACAACGAATTGCCTACATCTCAATGAGGATACCTTATAACTTTTTCGTGACGCGCGATTGGGCTTTTTACTTATCTGTGATGCGTGAAAAATGGGTTTAATTTCCCGTGATTCGTATTTTTTTGTTGGGTGAACAATGAACGATATTCGTAATATTTCGTGAAACGTGAAATAACCAAATATTTTCACTTGATTCGTGAATAGTAAGTGGTATAGGGTATCCTCCTTAATGAACAATCATAGTTAAAGTAGAAACACTTACCAGTTCTTTGTAAGTAGTTAATTGCATATAAGATTGAGGTAGGCAATGGTCTTCCGCTCCGCTGTAGAATAACTGATAGGGGAACACCAAATACATTTTTGTCTGAGGAAGGAATAAGATTTCCACTTGTGATCATTGCCAGGCTCTGAGCAACTTTAAGACAGTACTCATCTGTCTACTAACTTGTTCACTGACTAACAACAATTAGTAGAAATCTAATCACTATCTATCGCAAATACGGCAATCTGATTGGTTACCGTACCTGACAGATAGTGTCTACGGGATGTAAACAAGTAATGCAATATGGCGTCCCTTTCCCGCTTCTCAGACATTTCGGAAAAGGAATTAAACGCTCATGTTCAGAAAGCAATTCCAGATAAAACTAAAATAGCAAAAAAGTTTTAAAAGTAAGAAAAAAAAATGAATCTGTTTGAATAAATTCAGTAACTGTTAATCAAAAACTTATCATTGTTCTTTGGTTTCTTTTTCAGACATTTCTACTAAAACAATTAGAATATTCGCTCTCAATTTTTATTCTCAATAGATAGGATGACTTAGGATCCGCCCTCGTCATTCTATCAGGCCTGGATAGAAATTGCGAGCTTGTATTCTCTTAAATATAATTGATAACTAAAATCGAGTTTTTATCTAAAATTCATCATGAAGACATTCTTGTTGTCTGCTGAAAAGGAGGATTTGCAGCTTTTGAAATAGAATCTTGCTTATCGATATTATTTTTCCACTTTCTTACCTCGATAATCGGGCGACTTGAGTTTCTTCAGGAATTGCGGAAAGGACCTATGTAAATATAATGCAATATAATTGGACCGTCTTAATCACTGCATCAATGATCTATACTACTACCAAACAACTTTTAGTCATCCATTCAAGCAAGCAACTGAATTTATAACTCCTTCTACCCCATTCTTACGTAATTCCTGTTTTTGTCACACTAACGACAAGGGGATCATGCACAACACGATCAGGTGCCTACCTGGAAAATATCTTTTTCTGCTTTGACTACCTCCCAAACTCTCCCCAGACGACAAATTTGGTTTTCCACTTTCTCATGCTACCAACGAGGTATTCCTTGATATTGGTCGCGATACCAAATAGTCTCGTACACTCCGTTATCCGTGTGTGAAGCACCATATTAGCTTATAATTTAATTATTATTATTATTATTGTTATTATTATTATTATTATTGTTATCATAATTATTATTATAGTTATTGTTAATTTTATTTATCTTTGTCTTTTGAAAAGATTATCCACTTGCGAGTAGTGGAAGTAGCGTTCAGTTATAGATTTCAACGCGAGATAAAATGTCCAAAGTGCCATGTAATATGTTTTTAATAATTTATTATTTTAAGTTATAGCATGATTAGCAGTGGTTTTTGGTGTAAATACGTATATCACGAGTGTTATTTCAAAATTTTAGACATAATTTGGTAGTCATGTCAAATACAACGTACATATAATTCTAATATTTGTTTAAACAAATGCCTTAGAAATGTCCTGTCACTCCCCATCTGTGGTATTTCGTCATGCATAAATTATTGGTTTGTACAACGTAACCTTAAAACATTTTTTATTTTCCGCAAAACTTTAAATACTTCCGCCATGTTTTTGAAACCGTTAGGCGCAATAACTGACTAGTGATTGCTTTGCAACAAATGTAGGTATTTCAACTTAAGTTGAAGACCACAACTTTTTGCCAATCAAATTGCAGAAACTTTTCAGATTTAAGAATTAAAACATGTTCTTCGTACCTTCATAGCCTGGTGAAAACCAAGGCGAAAGTTTGGGAGAATTCGAGAGCAGATGATCTGCTCTCGAATCCACCAAAACTTTCGCCTTTCAAATTTCTTTATAAAATATTATTATTTTCTATCTTAACAAAGAGAAAGTAGATATGCGAAGCGCATATGTATAGTTGAATTTCTCTCATGAAAATAAGTTCTCACTATTTAGAGACAGCCAAGCTCACGTCATTTTCGTGCTTCATAGCGCTATGAAAACACCCTTGTATACCAATCAAAACGCACGTACTATCCAAATTATTTGAAAAAAGAATCGGTAAAAATCTTTTTAATGAAAAGATAAGAGTGTCTAAGAAAAATGTGCATTGAAGATGTCTCACACACGGTAACAGTAATTTCACATTTGAAAATAACAAGTTTTTGAACTGTAGATATACAGTTATTTCGTCAATATTCAAACATTAAAACGCTGCACGCCATAGAAAACAAGCATATTACCAGCAGATAATATTATATTAAGGTCTTACCAGCTCCACATCCCCCTGTGTGAGTGAGTGTATCTCTCCATCAGCGCTGTGAGTTTGAGTAGAGAATATTTTTTGAGGACAGCTACCTGCCCGGTTGATAAATTACATATTTTTGTGGTGGTCCTGAAAATAAATAGCGGGTAAGTGGTGACTAGTGACAGAAGAACAATCGTTTAGTCTGACTCTGTACGTCCAAAACTAGTACATGAGAGCAAATGTTTTACTTAACTGTTTTGCTAACCAAAAATTCTTCCTCCAAATTTTTGTATTATATTGTTATTGTTATTGTTTTGTTTTGTTATTGTACTGTATTATTATTGTATTGTTATTGTATTGTTATTGTATTGTATTGTTATTGTCTGTTTAACCGCATTGTATACCAAAAATTCTCTGTGATTTACATAACAGTTTTCTTCACCGTTAATTCTTACTCAATTGCATTCTATTATTATTGTTTATAGAAACGTATTGTTTACTATATATTATGTCTTCTGTTACAATCAAATCCACTTTGCTTGATAATGATATCGGATGATATCGAACGTTGCAACAAGTTGTTCGCGTTTGTTTTTCTTATGAATTTCTTCTAATTATTTTATATTTGTTATATTACGATGTTTTTGCCATTTCGTCGTATTTGCATACTTTTTTAAAGGATTTCGTGTTTCTTAAGACTGTTTGGACCACTACAATCTTTCAGTGTTGAAGACTTTTGCCTACAAGACTTGATACTATAAATTATTTTTAAACTGCGAAAAAGAAAGCCATAACTATATAAACAGAGAAAAAACTTTGTTCAATAACCATTCATAATTTCCAAGAATTGTGAATTAATGCCCCCAAAATATCTTGAGTATGGACCAAGAATTGTGAACTAATGTCCCCAAAAAAACCTTGAGTATAACTTGACCTTTTACTCAAGTAAATATTGAGTGAGTGCCAGATGTAATAAATAATACAGTAGTGGTCAAAAACGTGAAAGACGCGAACTTCCCGATAATTAATCGCTCCCAGCATGCAGAGAATAAGTCAATGTTGTATCAAGATTTGGCTGCAAGAAAAACTCACTTTCATTCGCATTACATATTTAATGCATTTTAAGACCTCAGAGAGAAGTTCTAACAAATTTAAGACCTTTTAAAGCTTTAAATCTGCAAAAAGCAAAAGACTTTTAATGACCCGCGGGAGCCCTGCTTGTACTCAAATAATTTTATTGTGTGCCAGATGTAATATATAATACTTACATTGAGCGGAATTGCTCAGGCCTTGAAGATCTCTCAAAACTGTGCCATCTTACTTTGTGTCTTCTTTGTGTTGACAATGACAAATCATCATCTGCGGAATCTTTTTTAATTTTTCTAAGTCTTAACACCTCCTTCGAGACGTCATCTGCATCATCTTCACAATCTGTTAATTCATCATTAGACGAAGCAGGATAACTCCCAAGCCGTTGATCACTCGATGCCAGATTTCTCTTTTGTTGTGCATTAGTTCTCTTAAACGTATCGTTTGTTTCAAAGTCTTCACCTAATTTTGTTAATGAGGGAGTGCTACACGTGAGCTGTGCAGGTACATTGTCATACATACTAATTCTACTTTCTGCTAGCATTAGGTCCATGTGGGACAATGAAGATTTCTGATCTGGAACGTATCTATCTCCAAGACCGTTGGATAGTTTTCCTTTTCTTGAGCAATGACATTCGGGAGCATGGCCAGTTGAATAAAACCTAGTTTGTAATGATTCGTGAAAATGTTTGCTGGATGATGAGGGGCTTGCGCCTAAAAGAGAGTTCGTCCTTTGCCTTCTCGACCACCCTCGGTTCTTATTCTGGAGTTTCCACCTTGAGCTTAGGGCAATTAAGTCTTCTTCATCTGAATCAAAATCTTCACTCTACAACAGAAAAAAAACGTGTACAGCAGTTATTAATGGCGAACCCACATTGTAGCCACATAAAAACACACAGTATAGTTTATACACTTGAAACGGCTTCCTTGCCACAGTTGGACAAAATTCCCGGTTCGATTCCCAGTTCTGCCAAGATTTGAGTCTTTATGTTGCCTTCTTTTCCGCCAAAGCTGCTTTCCATCTTTACGAGGTGGGTAAATGAGTACCAGCATCTGATGGGAGCTGTAACCTGCGATGGATTAGTGTCTCGCCACCAGGGGGAGTCAAAGACTCTTATCTGGTTAACGCTACAGAAACTTGATCGACATAAGCACCATCACCCATGAGGCAAACCAGTTGGCTATTTACAAACCGTGGTGAATTTGCCCCTAGTATCACCGAGGACAAATCCATTCAGTAGTCCGAGTCGGGGATTTGAACCCGGATCTTCCGTATTCAGATCTCCAGCTCTGACCACTGAGCCACGCTGCCTCCCTATAGGAGTAAATAGTAAGTAGAAATGTGATTTTTCTGAACCGTCGTCGTTCGCGTTCCTGTCGTCGTTGCTGAAGGTCCTTGATATCTGTTAGTTAAGAACTCTAAATATGTTAACGCTGGAAACGTCAGCTCAGTCATTTCAATACTTCCGAGAGTTGAGCGTTTACCTATTCGTCAATACAAACTAATGCATACCCTGATATGAAGGTTTAATTTCGCACATCTGTTCAATGTTTGAAGTCGCCTGAAGTAAAAGAAATAAGATGAGAACAAAAACGTGACCTTCGGCTTACAATTCATAATTGTTAGAGCAGCTTCACAAGACCGCTAACTGAATGTATATATTTTTCTAACTGTTAGAAAAATCAGGCCTTAATTGATTCTCTTGTTTATTTATGTATGTAATTTTTTAACGAAAATGGATAGACATTGTACAAACATTTTCGTGCAAAAAACTACCTTCAGTTGTGGTCATTCTACTCTAAGTAAAGGTAAGAATACTTTGTATTCGATTTTTCACACGGTAATGAGGCAACAATGAATAAAGAAAAAGGAATATTTCAACGCCTGTCAATAAAAACGTCTAATGTCCATGATTTGCAAATGAGCCAAGTGAATCCCAAAATATATTATTTCTGACATTATAGAGCTCTAAATGATCGACTTACTAAAGTGTTGTTTCATAAAAAGTTCAGAATAACATTGGTTTTCTGTATTTTCATCGTCAAATACTGAAATGTATCAAAGAAATCTCAAATGTTAAATATCTTTGGGTTATCCCTGAATCGTCCCAGTCTCCCCTCCTTTCCCATCTTAGATGAGAAAGTTAGAGCTTGTTATCCGTATCCTATATTATTTTTTCACCTATTTCAATTAGATTAACACAATACAACGTGTACCTGTAAAGTGATTGGATGGCATCTTGGTCAAGAAAGTCATGATCTCTCAATACCGAAGGAATATCGATTGGAAAGTTGCCATCTAAAAGTAAGAATAACACCAATTATCAATGCAGTTTTTTTTTTACAAATGGAATTATGTTCAGCGTTTGTCAGCTTCATCTGGCTTACAGTAAGGTTACTTGGAAAGCATTTCGTACACACCTTTCAAAACGTTAGTTTTAGAAAAGGCAGAGCTGACAAACGAAATTATGTTTGCTAGCTACTATAAGGAAGGTCTGATGTGATATTTTTGCATTTTTGGTGTTGTACCTCTCCGATTCCCTTGCATTTTTAAAGTATTATATGAATCATCAATCATCATTATCAACTATCATCATCAGCTGTCATCATCAACTGTCATCATCAACTATCATCATCAATTCTCATCATCAACTATCATCATCAGCTGTCATCATCAACTATCATCATCAACTGTCATCATCAACTATCATCATCAACTATCATCATCAACTATCATCATCAAATGTCATCAACTGTCATCATCAACTGTCATCATCAACTATCATCATCAACTGTCACTATCAATCATCATCAACTATCATCATCTGTCATCATCAACTATCATTATCAACTGTCATCATCAACTATCATCATCAATCATCAACTATCATCAACTGTCATCAACTATCATCATCAACTGTCATCACCATTAATCATTATTAATGATCATTACCATCATCATCAACGATTGTCAGCCATCGTCAGTCATCATCAGTTATCAGTCGTGATCGTCATCATCATTGCAGTCTAGTTGCAGAAACATGGGGAGGATGCCCCTACCTTTAGAACAAATTTTATCAAATACATGGGTGGAATTTCTTGAATAGCTCACGAGTGGACAAAGGCTAATTCATGGACCATGATGATAAGAGCGTTCATGTGAAAAATAACTTAAAGTCAACTGAAATCGTGACAACGATTGTTTGAGAGATTGACCTTCAATAATTGTGCAATGTCCTCGAAATATTATGAATACTTCGACTTGTACGTGGACATTTTCAAATAATTCAAATGAATTCTTTTTGATATTTTGTTTGATTTTTTTTTAATCTTCAATAATTTGCTTTGTTTTATCAATTCACATTTTTTATATCCAAAGGTTTTCTTTTCTATGCATGTGTTATGTAAGGAGAAGTTTGGTGTTGATAACTGAATGGGACTGAAATGGTTAAAGCAGAAATGTAAATTAACTCATTGCTATGGAGTTCTTGTAGATGTTCTTTACTCAAGTACGTTGTGCAATATCCTGAATATTCCCAGCAAAACTATAATTAACTATAATTTTATATCTTCAACATGATCTCATTACAATTATTTTCATAATTAGTGATTATGTAAGTTATAGTTAAGTTAGTGTTTGTACATAACTAAAAACAATACAAATTATCTTATACGGATTACTATAAAGATTAGTGTAAATAGAAGTAAGGAAACATGTTAGATATGAATGAAATATTACAAATCCTCATATTGATCGACATGAGCAAATTCATGCAACTCAAGTGCACAAGAGCAGAATTTGGGTTTGATATTGACCTTAACTGGGCTTTAGTTTTGATATGTGTATTGTATACAACAGTAGGAACCGCTTTTATAGTGCATTCTGTAAATTTTTGATTATATTCTACATTGAGAAATGATAAGTATAAGGACGAATTACATTTGTGTTAAGTTGAAAAACGAAGGTCAACTTAATCAAAGGGCCACAGTTAACTTTCCTGGAAGAGGATGAAACAGAAATTGCAAATTATACGCTTACCTTCATAAACTTTGGCATACTGTGGGAACCCCGCTGCCTTCAACCAGTAGCAAGCCTCCAATGCCTCAAGCTCTGAAAAATATGAATACATAGATATAACTTTTGACATAAGCACATGTATCGCTTTCCTTATACTTTGAAATAAAAGGTTGAAGTTCTCAAAATACGTAATTTTGGCCAGAACTCGTAAACGTTTTACTTCATGGAGAAAAATGACCTTCACCGCGACTTTGTTCGAAATGTCATGAAACTCTTTAGCGTCGTTTTAAACTGAGCATGCAAGTGTTAACAGTGTTCAAAACGCGGTAAAACGATTGCCAAAACGAGTTTTGTCCACCTGGAAGTCGGGCTCATTTCAGCTCGGCTAATTATTTTTGGATTTTAATACCTCGGTTGAAAAAGGACAAGGATATGACTTACGTTATTGTAGTGTTGTAGTGTAGATTTTTTGAGCAAAAATTGTAAAATATATATCGTAATATTCTGTACATTAAACGATAAAACATTGATAAAGAGCACTGATTGATAGAACACACGGTTGGTCGATGTAATTTTTTCAAATACGACATATCGCACCACTGCAATACCTTAAGTATAGAGTTTCCCCTACGACTATGAAGACAACAGTTATATTTAATTGTTGTTCGAGTGAAAGCTTATCTCAATATTGCTATCCTCACGACATATTTTTCTAAGCCGTTTTTAAAATTGGCACCCGAGTTTGAAATTCTAATCAAAAATGTTTCACAAACATTTATGAATAATTGAGTTTTTATATATGTTTAAAAATCACTCAAAGCAACATTGCAGCTGATATCATTGTTGTTAATATCGACCAAGAATGGCAACTTTGCTTTAGGAAAAGTTGCGGTTTTGTAACACCGGCAAAAGATAAATAAAAACAGTCGGTAAAAAAACATGCGATCATTCAATAGCAATTTCTAACGAGCGTTTTTTCAATTATCTGCACCACCGCAGAAAACAGCCCCCACAATATCAATTTTATGCCCCTGCGGTCAAGCATTTCTCGGTGAACTGAAATTAAATGCCTTCACATTGTTTTTAATTCTTACCTTCGCGCGGATAGATGATTTAAGAGAATAGAAAACTGTGCGGTCGCTAAATAAACCAAAAAAATTCTTCACTCCGGCCAGTTGTTAAACCAAATGATAAGTCCTTGACTCTCCACTAATTCGAGTTATATTCAAAATTATTCCTCTTTGTTTTGTTGTTTTTAATCTTTCTTCTAACCGCCTGCTTCCTTTGTAACAATCTCGACATAATCCACAGCCAAGAAACAAGCCAATCATATTTTTATCTTGTACACTTTTGAGGCTTCAGAGTGATCATTTATCGCTACAGTGTCTCGCAGCCAGCGAGACGAGGTTAATAGAAACATTTTCTCTCTTATATGTTGTCACAGAAGTGCCAGTTCAAAGGAATGCTACGGATGCTAAGCAGCTATTTGTGTTGTTATGAATTATTTCGAGCATATTTAAGACATTATGGCTCTGTCATCTAGACAAGAGGTGTGGGACAGTGAGGTTCTCGATAGAACATATGGCTGTTGCACTGGCATTGGTATCGAGCGTCCGAGTACACAAATTGCTTTAAAAATTAAAAAAAAATTAAATGATTGGCAAAAAGCAGACTGTGACGCAAGAGCAGTGACAAACGACAGAGACGATCACGTAAAAACCCAAGCTCTAATTCTAAGTGATTGCTTTACAAAATTCAGTACGAAAATCAGATGGCAGATGGCCGTGAGTTCTAATTCAGAAAATCTCTTTTGCGATTTATTTTTTCTGCAACAGTGAGCGAAACAAAATGAAAACAAAAATACCTCTCGTGGATGCCTCTTTGTTCGGCTTGCGCATCAGGAAGCGTCGAAGCATTTTTCTCCTGTCATCATAAGTCCGTGTCATTCTGTTTCTCAAGGCCAATTGCTTTTCAACGCTGAGTTCTAAAAGCGGCCAAAGCCAGATGTTTGAAAAGGCTCGAATCGAATGCTCTCTAAACAGTATCTCGGAAACACCGTTTCAGAACAAGAATGGAAACACTATCTGGAAAACAAAATTTCCTGAACCCACAGTACAGCGCGGGAGCTGCTTCCGTTATACATTCTTTTGACCAACGGCTGCACGCGCGTGATTGGATACCAAATGACCCCATTGATATGGTCATCGCTCGTGTCCGGCTCCGAAAGATAGTTTATCTCCTTCATCTAGAGTCATTTTATCTGTACAATACATAATTATAGCCGGCCTTTGATCATTTCAACGGTTAAAACCACAATACTCGGATAAAGTGTAAAGGTTACTCTTTGTCGGTAGTATATATTTTTCAGATCTTAGTCACAAATTGTGGCTATGCCAGCTTCACGGCTAAAATGGAATACGTGACCTCGATGATAGAACGGAGACAGTTTGTAAGGATTAGAGGGATTTGCATTGTGCAGACAATGAATAACGCACTGAAAGATGCTGTGACATTGATCATAATTCCATGTTTTGACAAGTTTTTCCCACGGCGACACTCGAATCCACAAAATGCAGGCCGCTTTGTTGTGCAATTTTTTTCCGTTTCATCTGTTAGCATGTAGAACTGCATGAATTCACGGTTACATTTAATGAAACGCAGAGAATGTAAAATTCACATTTCGTATTATGAACTTAGTTTGACAAACGACCAATAACGTTAAGCTTCGTCACTTATCTTTCAAGTAGATGTGGTAAATTGTCGGATCGATAAGGGAAGGGTAAATCAGAAATAACGAAGAACTGTTATGAACGTATAGCTCCGTGTACACATGTTTTTAAATTCCACATTGCCATTCTAAAAAGACGAAAAAAAGGAAATATTACTTATGCATAATTTACAGATGTGATGTGATAAATAAAATACTTAATTGATTTGAGTTATACCAAAGAATTTCTGTTAACGTAAGTGGTAATCACCTGAAAAAGGATTTCTGAACATTTAGCTTTGTTTAAATATGTTTATTTCAGAAATACTCTCTCTTTATCCAGATTTTCAAAAGTAAGACATTAGGCATTTTTACCTATGTCTAGAGAACACATTGTATGTGACAGTTGAACTCTGACTTTTAGTTTTACTGAAAATGCTTAAGATGATAAAACGCAACTAAAAGTGATCTACACAATCCTTTATATTTAATATTCTTCGGAAAAAAAAAAAGAAATTGTACTTAGACACCCAAAAACTCTCTTTCAGTCTGGAATTATTTTAACCAAAGAAACAACAGGCTCTCAATCCCGTTACGGTTTGACAAAGCGACAATTTCTTGCATAATGCTAAATGTTTTGTGAAAAGAAATAACGTGCACTTTACTGAAAAGCAAAGAAAATTGTACCGTTTGCAAGGTAAACTGATGATGTTATGAGTTCCACAAACGCATTCGCCATTCCACTTTGATAAGTTTCTTCGTACGCTGGTGTTTAGTCCCCAGAAAGAAATCTTGTGTCTCTTTGGACAAACACGTGTCCATAAGCCCAGAGCGACATCACGAGTGGTAAGGGATTGTCGGCTGCAGGGTGCAGAGATAATGCTCCCCTTTCTGATGACACCGACTTGTCATTAAGACCTACATCACAGATCTTGACAGGTTCCAAATAAAAGCATCCCATCGATCGAACATGCCTCAAACTCGTACTTGATTTATAAGAGCATATTTTTCTTCGCAATATATATAATTTTTTGTTGTTGAAATGATTGAGGAATGTTTAGAAATTTAATATTTCTGAATTATGTTCTTTATACACAGTGACTAGTAATCACTATAAATGAACCGAATCACAAATTCATCATAATTTGAATTTTCATTGTCGGGCTTCGCTGGTACCACTCCTTATTTTTTCTGCGGTTCGTGGGGGGTCGCTGAATAATTTTTATTCTGTTTAATATTTAAAAGTCGATCGCAAACACCTTCGTATTTTAATTCAAATCTAATTTGAGACCTCACACGAATGATAAATAAAAAATAATAATTTCCGTTCTTCGAAAAATACTGAAACTTTTGTTGTTTCTGTAGCTTTCTTCTGGCTAACGCGACGAGTTAACAACTTCGAGAAAGGGAGAGTTGAGAAAGATCTTAATAAACTTGAAATACAATTACTCGATGATCATAGAATAAGTAAATTTATAATACTTTTTAGAAACAGGACAACATTTTTGGTTTTACAAGTCATGTTTCAATCGATCAACTACAGTTGGAGTTAAGTTACAATGAATCTATAACTCATAAAAATTCTACTATAACAGGCTCTTAAATATATGTACGTTGGATAAATGTAAGTTAGAAAAAAGTCCGGTAAATTAAAGAAATCAAAAATGTCGCTCGGCATTTGTAATGTTAATTTTTCAACGCTTTTAAATTTAAAAAAAAAAATTATATTTTAATATTCTTCACTTTGTGTAACAGCGTTTTATAGTAAAACGTTTCAAACTTATAAACAAGGTGTTGATGAGGGGATCTCAATCACGAATCACGCGCTAATTATTACTGGGCTACCTGTGATAAGCGCAGTCACAAAATGGGTTTGCTTTTCCGGTTTCAACGACCAGACAAAAGGTAAATCCCACAGTTCCTTGCCGCGCCAGGTAATGTTGATCCACACTAAAATGTTTTTGTATTCTAATCATTCTGCAGTGAACCGTATACAAAATATTCATAAAGTAGTAGTAATCAAAGATTAGGCAAGTGTGTTTTTCAACTCTGAAAACTTCAAAAACTCTGAAAATCTCCAACGTTAACTACTCTGTCTCGTGGAAAATCCTTCAATCCTGCAAAGCATACTCAGCCAAATCCAAACGATGTAACCTGTGCCTCCACGAGAAATATGTAATTATCTGCCACCCGGAACTTAGCTCCCTGAACACTAGAAACGAGTTTGTCTCAACTTGCCGTTACAGAAAAAAAACACCTACTGTATTGTACAAAAAATAGCCCCTTTCTTAACTTGAAAAAATGGACCCTTTATCTGTATTGTATTTAACTTTCGCACCCTTCATTTATGAAATTCATATATTCATAATTTTATATAGTCATAATGTTGTATTTTTATTGTATACTTTCGCGTTTGGTATATTTAATCAGTCGCCTGACGAGTACAGCGTTAGCTGCACAAAACAGCGTTGTAACGACAAGCAATGTTGACTTGAACATTTTATTGTACTAACCTACCTATGTACTGACCTGTCTCAGGTTATATGTTAGCGTCAGTGTTTCTACTTCTAAATTCGTCACTACTGAACACATCCTTTTTTTATATATTTCATTAGTAAAAAATAAGAAAACAGATAGAAATGTATGTATCATATATCTTTCTAAAAGATAACAGCAATCTTTCCACAGCGGTTTGCATTTTATCTAAATATATCATTTTGAACTAAAGGACACAAACTATTTTAAACTGGACAGCAGAAATAGGGCTTTCTTTACTTACTGGTATTAGTCTTGTTGTCATTAACGACTGATCGTGGAACAAAAACATGAGTATTGAAGGCCTGGGCACCATTTGGAAACGTCATGTCTCGAAACTTGTGTTTCGTCACATTTTTAACTTGAACAGCTGAAAATTTTGTGTAGTATGTCCGTTAAAATTTTCTTTCTAAAATGCAACGTAAAATTAGTTCTCAAGCTGTGGTTTGTGCAGCTATACAAACACTTAAGTTTTACACCGTAGTGAAAAAGAACACATCTCAAAAAAATTATAACAGTTTTGACATTAAACATGTTTCGGCAAGTCTCTTGCCATCGTCAGTAGTGAACTACTAAGCTATTGGAAGTAAAATATACGTTTATTTGAAATGCCAATTACACGGTGTGATGGAGCTTTTACAAAAATAATTTTAAATTAGCATGTTTGACTTGTTGGTTTAATATAAGTTTGTCCCAAAGGATATGTAAAGCCTCTTATAAGTTATAATTTTTTTGAGATGTGTTGTTAGTCTAGTGAAAAAGAATTTTAAAACTGACGTTTCGGACTGTAGTCCTTCGTCGGAGTGATTACTTTCGTTTACATGCAAGAGTAAGCTTGAACATTTGCTTTTTGCGAAAAAGAATTCATTTTTTAAAAAAATTATAACAGTTTTCAAACTAAACATGTATCAGTAAGTCTCTTGCCATCGTCAGTAGTGAACTGCAAATATAATAGTAAAATAACCATCTGTGCTGGGTTGTTCAAAGGTGGGCTAAATTTAACCCTGGATTAAGCAAAATTACAGCAGTAAATGCTTCTCCAAGAAAAAGATTACGGTTCTTATAAAAGTCTGTTCAGATTTGAATAGGAAAAAAACTTGTTAATTCCAGACTTACAGATCAAATTCGTGTTTTTAAGGTTGGAAACAAAACCGTGGGTTAAACATTTAACTCCCGGTTAGCGCTAATCTGCTTTTGAACAACTGGGCACTGATTAGTACGCGCGCTGTAATGGGTCAAATAAATGGTTATAATTGTGTCTATATTTGGCTTGGGATTTGCAGCTTTTCTTGTGTTCCACCAACATCCCGCGTAGTTGATTATGCCGGTAAACCCATAGAAAAGTATGTTTTCTTGCTTTTAAAAACAATTTGTTCTGTTTGTTCTTGTTATGTTAGCGCATGTGATCATGTATGCACATGTTACATGCTCGCTATAATTATAAAAATTATTATTATTATCATTATTATTATTATTATTATTATCACATTCAAAATCAGAATTAAAACTTGAAATTTATTTTAAAAAGCTCAAAAATTTAAGAAATAAAACATGTTTCTGTACCTTCATAGCCGGGTGAAAACCAAGGCGAACGTTTGGGAGAATTCGAGAGCAGGTCAGTGATCACCTGCTGGAGAATTCTCAATTTTGCCAAGGTTTTTACCAGGCTATGAACGCATGGAAAATATGTTTTATTTATTTTATAAATTATTATTTTTTGTCGTAACAAAGAATAAGACGATTTACAAAACGCGTATAATTCAATTTAATTTCTTTCATGAAACTGTAAATTTATGGCAGTCAACCATATTGCTGACGTCATTTTCGTACTTCATAGCTTGTTACTGACGCGAACTTGGGCCGCCTGTTGAATGGTCATGTGATCACCGAGTCGACCGCGAAGAGGATTCCAGTGAACGGTGATGTTAGTTGGGCGGCTCGGTGAGTACTGTTGTTGTTGTTTCATGAATTGAAGTTTTCTTCGAGAA